>JAKIJQ010000416.1:0-64009 GCA_023373905.1 Rhizoglyphus robini
GCCTCAGTCCAACCTGGTTGTCCAATGTAACTCATCAATTGCAAATAACGGTACCCTAGTGAATGGCATTTCCCAAGTTGCCCCAGCTCACTGGCCCGCAATTTCGTTGGCTTGCTTTCTTCTTAAATTTCACGTAAGTTCATTTGTAATATGATTTTTCCCTATTGGCAACAGTATATATCTAACTATCTTATACATTAAAGTAATTTTGAAAATCGTAAGTTTGTCATCGTCGTGTCGGGCATGGTGGAAAATTTTTGACGGACATACGCAGTCGAGAGATGATAGAATCCATAGTTTATGACCCTTGAATCATGGGTTGGAAAAGTTTCGAAATATTGCTTTTTGAAAACTTCCAGGGAACTTTCCCATGGGGGTTTTTTTAAGCAAGGTTTCAGGACAGGTTCATCGGCTTTTTCTCCGGTTTCCCTGGCTCCCAGAGTTGTGGAGCTCTCTTGGAGCATGTTGTTTCAGTTTGTGAGGTCACTTCTGCATATGTGCTTTATTAGAAGCAGAAGAGGTTTACAAATTCCCAGGCGAAGAGTTGTGTTTATTGGTACACTGTTTGATTGATTGATGGTAGATGATGAATGTACAGCAGAAATAGACATTAGATTCGGATGATTTTTTTTTTGAAACTAACTGAATACTTATTTGAGGACAAAAAGTTATTGTATATAATTTTTAACACTGAATCCAATTGAATACATCTAGAATCTGATTGCTTCTTATTTAAGTTGAGTTAAGAAAAACAAATGTAGCAAACAACTTTTGAATCAAATGTGTAAATAAGAATTTAGTTTTTATTTTGGCCATTTGATAAATGACAGTTAAAGATCGTTTTTAAATATATAAGTAAAAAATTTCAGATTGCTAAAACACAAAGAACTTACATTTACCTTTAATTTAATATATCGTTTAAAAAACGGTGATAACTTCCAGAGTAGGAATTCAAACCCAAATAAAATTTGCGTTTGAAATACAAATGGTCCTAATATATGTTCAAATTTAAATTAACTAAATTACCCTAAATTCAAAATGTTTCCTCTTTTTTTCTGAATGGTTTTTTCTAAATATGATAAATCTTAGATTTATTTTAGACACGCTCTACAGGCCCAAGACCAAATTGTGGTTGCTATCTCGAGCCCTAAAAAATCTCTTTTTAAATCATGAGAGTTACAATGACTCTTGGTGAATGCTTCCAACGAGAGAAATATGGTGGGATTACGAAGTCCTTATAGACCGCAAGTTTACTTGGCTTAGAATACTAATTATTCGTAGTTTATGGTATAACAGGTGCTGCGGTTTGCAGGAACATGTACACCCAAATTTGAAACCTGGGTGGTTTTACTTTGGAATATTTACGATAGTACTTAAGAACTAAGCTAACTGAACAATGGTCGGGAATGATTGATAAAGGAATTGAGTTTCGTTGTAAGCTTATTTAAACACCGATTATCTCGTGTATGGTGTGTTTGTATGTGCATCATTGCATATTTCCAATACGAAAATTGACAATGATAGTGCATTTTACATAGACACTGTAATATTCGAGCTTTGTGTGAGATTTACTGATTTAAAACCAAGAATTTTCGAAAGCAATCGAATGGTGAAATGAGGCCATATTGTCCAATTCAAATAAAGCAACCCAAAAGTACAGTCTTGCCATGTTGTTTGATCATTCGAAAGCAATCAGAATGGTAAGGTGAGGCCATATTGTTCAACTTAAACAAAGTAACCGAAAAGTACAGAGCCGACATGCTGTTTTACCATTCGAAAACATTCGAAATTTCAATTTGGCTATTTTGTATTTCGTGAGTATAGCAGATAATGGCAATAAAACGCCATCTTTCCATTGAAATATATTCGCCGAGTCCGAGTCGCCAATACTGAAAAGTTACCTCGAAATCATTCCTCACAACAACAACAAAAACTGGTGGTGGCCCGATCAATCGTCTGCCATACGAAATGATGCAGTTGATTGTGGCCAAGCTGGGACTGGATGTTGATGTCAACAAGTTGATTCGATTACGATTGGTGTCCACAAGGTGGAGTGCGATGGTCGAGTACTACTGTGGACAGAAGAAATCGCTGATCGTTGCACCCATTACTAAATTATCTCATTATTATTTATCAGAATTTGAAAAACGATTTTTTGGAAACGCTAATTTGAACGATTTCACACGCCTTCATTTGAGTACTGAAATGCCCTCTCAATGTTTGAGGTCACTGCTGAAATTATTTCCAAACATCGTTTGCCTGTCAATTTATTGTAAAGGTAAATTGTCACATTTTTGATTTTATATCTCAATTTCAATTATTTCTATTCCTACAGACCAACTTCGAGTGCGTGATCTATTTGAGTACATAAAGTCGTTGGACTCGCTCAAACAGCTCGACCTTAATGATGAAATTGTCAAAGCTCTGCCTCATCTCTCTCAAACTTTGTCTAAACTTGAGCACATTGCATTCACTGCCCATGATAAATTCATTTTAAATGAAGATGAGTTCCGTCAATTTATTTCTCATCTCGGACCGAACTGTGTTGGTTTCAATTTTGAAGGAGGTCAAATTAATTGTGAGCACATTCTTCAGTGGCACAGCCTCAATCCAACCTGGTTGTCCAATGTAACTCATCTACGAATTGCAAATTACGGTACCTATGAATGGCATTCCAAAGTTGTGCACCAGCTCACTCAACACGCAACTTCGTTGACGCACTTTAAAGCAAACTTTCAGGTAAGTTCATTTGTAATATGATTTTCCCTATACTAACTCGAGTATATATCATTTTTTTGTAAAGTATTTTTCGTTGGATTTCACACCAACTGTGATTCGTAATTTTGGCAAATTGGCTCATTTGGTTGAGCTCGATCTCTGGAACATTGAAATGAACATCTCCGAGTGGGAGCGAGCTCCTGTGCCACATGAATACGCCAATTCGCAGTCTTCACTTTTGCTATTTAAACTTTATGTCGTTAATTCATTATTGTGGGAATTTGATTATGTTGATGGCGACCAATTCACACGCATCCTCTCGGCGACTTTTCCCAACTTGACCGATTTGGACCTTACTTTTGAGATTGAATTTGGAAAATTTTATCAAATGAAGCAACAAATTGAGCACAATTTGTATCGATTTCCGAAAATGCGCAAACACAAAATCGATTACTACCTTGTGTGATGATTAGTGATTATAATATTTTTATATTTTGATTATCTTTCCTTTTCCTACCACAAACAGACTCACTGTCAATATACATTTTCCAACAGTAATTTACCATTTTCTATTATCATTGTCTCTGATCAGCAAATGATCTCACTACTTTCAATAAACTTTAAATGTTGTTCTTAACGGTTGTGATTGTTTTGAAATTTGCTTTGTGTTCAGACAAACGGTACTGTGCCTACAATGTATCAATGATACGTCCACTATGAACAGCACATACACATTGTCAGTTGTGCATATGTTGTGTTGTACTTTTGTGCTCACTCAGTGTTGTGTTCCCCGTCGACTTTGGTGATTTGTTATTTTCCTTTCGTTTCGATCTTTCCACAACACTCGAAACTCGATTCAAAAAATGGATTCCAACCAAAAGTATGTTTCAGCTATCGATGCCACAGGCTCGCCAGTCAGCTCAATCGCATCTTTCGGTCAACTCGAAATGAATGCCAACAACCTATCAGGACCTATCAACCGGCTACCTAACGAAATGATGCTACTCATCATGGCCAAGTTGGGACTGGACGTTGATTTGAAGAAGTTGATTCGTTTGAGACTGATTTCTACGAGGTGGAGATCGGTGGTAGAGGACTACTGTCAAATGAAGAAATCGTTGATTGTGGTTACCAAACAATCAGCAACCATTGATCATCTGATTATTTTAATTTTTATTTATCAAATTTTGAAAAACGATTTTTTGGGTCTGCGAACTTGAACGATTTCACACGTCTCGTTTTGAGCTCTAAAATAGCCTCTAAATGTTTGAGGTCCCTTCTGAAATTATTTCCAAATGTCGTTCAACTGTCTGTTTATAGTGAAAGTAAATGTAATATTTTTAAATCACAAATCATAATATTTTATATTTCTACATAGACAACAAACCAGCCCGATTCCGTGATTTTGTTGCATATCTCAAATCACTGGACTCGCTCAAACAACTTGACCTTGATGGTGGCATTATTAAGGCTCTACCTCATCTCTCGCAAAATATTTTATCTAAATTGGAGCTCATTGCGTACAATGAGCATAAAGTCATTTTGAATGAAGAACATTTCTGTCAATTTATTTCTCATCTTGGACCGGACTGTGTCTGCTTCAATTTTGGAGGTAGTCAATTTAATTGTGAGCACATTCTTCAGTGGCACAGTCTCAATCCAACCTGGTTGTCCAATGTAACTCATCTACGAATTTCATTTACCGGAACAAGTGAATGTCATTCCAAAGTTGTGTCTCATCTCATTGAACACACAACTTCGCTGATGCACTTTAAAGCAAACTTTTACGTAAGTATGCATTTGTATATAAAATCCCCATAACTAACTCGAGTATATCATTTTTTTGTAAAGGGTAATTCGTTTGATTTGGCCCTATCTGTGATTCGCAATTTTAGCAATTTGACCAATTTGATTGAGCTCGATCTGTGGAATGTTGAAATCACCAAGTTGGAACATGCAACAGTGTCACATCAAGCAAATTCGCAGTCTTCGCTTTTGGTTTTCAAACTTTTTGTAACTGATCAATCTTGGTGGAGCACTGTTAATTATCGTCCAGTCAGTGGCGACCAATTCACACGTATCCTCTCGGTTGCTTTTCCCAATTTGATCTATTTGGATTTTGCTTTGGATCTGGAATTTGGAAATTTTGACCAGTTTACTCATGAAATTGAACTCAATTTGTATCGATTTCCAAGATTGCGCAAACACAAATTGATCGATTACCACTCATATATTGGTCAGTGATTATATACAGTAAAGTCTCGATAATTGGGGCCTGGCTTAATTCGAAAGTCTCTTTAATTGGTAATTGGAAGGTAAATTTTGAAAATTTGGTATAATTCGCTAACTGTCACTGTACAAATGTTCTTTATAATTCGAAAATCACTCGTTAATTGGTAATTGGAAAGCAAAATTGATGCTAATTCGAACAATTTTTATCGTATTTTGGGACAAAACATGATCCAAATTTCGAAATTGCCCATCAAAGAACAGTAAACAAAATTTTTAACAAAATTCAGTTGATTGTTGAACTCAGACAAATAGTTTTCAATTCAGTAACGCTATACATGAATGGCTCATTTTACCAAATTTGGGAGCCTCATGCACCTTAAATATGTATTCTGAATACATAAGTTTTTGTCTAAATTATAATTAACGCTAGATATATAGCATTTTTCAAATTTTAGCACCTTGAAACATTTGAATTGTTTAAATTATTTAGGAATTGACGATTTTCAGATTCCATTTTGATCTAATTCAATCAAATATAGTCATTTTCAAATAGTCTCGATAAATGGTAATTCGAAAAATTTTTAGGTTTTGGGGTCCCAAAATTTTCGAATTAACGAGACTTTTACTGTATTTCATCATTCATCTATTGATTATCTCTTTTCTCTCTCTATAATCAAATGCACAGATTGATCTTTTCTTTCCTACCTCAAAAAGACTCAATACACTGTCAATATAACATTTAAAACACTAATTTACCATTTTCTGTTTAAGCAAATGTTCTCGCTACTTTCAATAAACTGTTAAATGTTTAAATGTCGCTCCTAAAGGATGTATACTGCGATTTTTCCCTTTAGTTTTGAATTCTATAAATTGGAATAATAATTAATGAACCAATCAATAATAGATCAAAGTGAAAGTAGTGGGGAAATTGAATTTGTTTTGAAGTCGATTACGTCCACTGTGAACAGCGCACACATTGTCAGTAGTGCAGTGTGTTGTGTTGTACTTTTGTGCTCACTCAATTTGTGTTGCCCGTCGACTTTGGTTGATTTTGCCTTTTCCTTTCGTTTCGATCTTTCCACAACAATCGAAACTCGATTCAAAAATGGATTCAAACCCAAAGTCTGTTACGGCTATCGATGCCATCGACTCTTCTTCACTCGCCTCATCTTTCGCTCAACTCGAAATCATTCCCCACAACAACAACAACAATACTGGTGGTGGACCGATCAACCGTCTGCCTAACGAATTGATGCAGTTGATTGTGGCCAAGCTGGGACTTGATGGTGATTTGAAAAAGTTGCTTCAATTGCGATTGGTGTCCACAAGGTGGAGGGCAGTGGTCGAGTACTACTGTGGACAGAAGAAATCGCTGATCGTGGCACCGATTACTGAATTATCTCATTATTATTTATCAGAATTTGAAAAACGATTTTTTGGAAACGCTAATTTGAACGATTTCACACACCTTCATTTGAGCACTGAAATGCCCTCTCAATGTTTGAGATCACTTTTGAAATTATTTCCCAACGTCGATCGCCTGTCTATTTATTCTGAAGGTAAATATATGAATTTTTTTCTTTAATCTCTTTAAATTTTTTTTTCTAAAGATCAACTTCGAGTGCGTGATTTCGTTCAGTACATAAAATCGTTGGATTCACTCAAGCAACTCGACCTTATTGATGAAATTGTCAAAGCTCTACCTCATCTGCCTCAAACTTTATCTAAATTGGAGCACATTTCATTCACTGGCTATAAAGACATTTTGAATGAAGATGAGTTCTGTCAATGTATTTCTCATCTTGGACAGGACTGTGTTTGTTTCAATTTTGAAGGAGGTCAAATTAATTGTGAGCACATTCTTCAGTGGCACAGCCTCAATCCAACCTGGTTGTCTAATGTAACTCATCTACGAATTGCAATTAACGGTACCAGTGAATGGCATTCCAAAGTTGTGCACCAGCTCACTGAGCACGCAATTTCGTTGACGCACTTTAATGCAAAATTTCACGTAAGTTCATTTGTAATAAAATTTTAACTCCCCCATAACTAACTCGAGTATCATTTTTTTGTAAAGATTATTTCGTTTGGATTGACCCCAACTGTGATTGGTAATTTTGGCAAACTGGTTCATTTGGTTGAGCTCGATCTGTGGAATGTTGAAATCATCGAGTTGGAAAATGCAGCGGTGCCACATCAAGCCAATTCACAGTCTTCGCTTTTGGTTTTCAAACTTTTTCTCACTGATCAATCTTTGTGGAACACTGATGATTATATTTCTCCCAGTGGCGATCAATTCGCACGCATTCTCTCGGTTACTTTTCCCAACTTGGTCGATTTGGATTTTGCTTTTGATCCGGAATTTGACAATTTTTACGAGTTTACTGATGAAATCCAACACAATTTGTATCGATTTCCGAAATTGCGCAAACACAAAATCGATTACTACTCATATGTTAATCAGTGATTATATTATTTTCATTTTTGTTGAATATCCTTTTTTTTCTATCTTTTGTACAATTAAATGTATACCGTTCAATCTTTCCTTCCACAAATAGACTCAACACTCTCAAACCATTCATAACATAACAAAAGTACTATTTACTGTTTTCTATTCTCATTTTCCCTGAAATATTCTCACTGCTTAATAAAATTTAAATGTCGCAGTATTTTAATTGTTTTGAAATTAATTTCGAGTGCCAGATAAATACAAAATGCGATTGCATAATAAAATTGCAAATTCACTTGAAAAATTCATTTTTGTGATGAAATTGATTCGTTTGAGACTGGTGTCCACGTGGTGGAGAGCTGTGGTCGAAGACTACTCAAGAAATCGTTGTTTGTGGCAATAAAATCACCACCAACTTCATCTGATTATTATGATCATAAATATTTAACACATTTCGAAAAACGATTTTTTGGATTCGCAAAGTTGAATTACTTCACTCGCCTTGTTTTGAGTACTGAAATTTCTTCTAAATGTTTGCAATCACTACTCACTAGTCAATTTGTTTCCCAACATTGTTCAACTCTCTATTTATTATCATGGTAAATTCCATTTTTTATTTATTTCGACCATACTTAAATACTTTTTTTATTCCAACAACAGACCAACCTCTTCGAATCCGTGACTTTTTTCACAACATCAACTCACTGGTCTCGCTCAAACAGCTCGACCTTTAAGACGATCTTATCAAGACTCTACCTCATCTCTCTCAAACATTATCTAAATTAGAGCACATCTCATTCAATGACTACTATAATGACACATTGAATGAAGACGAGTTCCGTCTGTTTGTTTCTCATCTTGGACCGGACTGTGTTCGTTTCTATTTTGGATCAAATCATTTCATTAGTCACTTTCACAATCAAATTGTTCAGTGGCACAACAACGATCCTATCTGGCTAGCCAATTTAACTTTTAACAATTTTACTTATGCCACTTACTTATTACATTTTTTTCAGTAATTTTTCTGAAATTTTTGAAAAAGTCATGCCCAAGTCGGCCCTACACAAAGGCCATATTTTATGCAGGTCCCTCATGGACAAGTGATGTACCAAATGAAAGGTTATGACCTCTAGAATCATTTGGTAAAAACTCCAGACTGATCCGAGCTATTTTACGGGAATTATCCGCAAAAGAAGTTCAATACATTTCAGTAGAGTAACGTAATATGTGGATGGGCCATATGTTGCACATCTAACACATTGCTATGCTAAAAATGGTGACCTCGGATCATCCTGGAAATTTCATATACCTTTATATATAATAATAAGTGTTTAGGGTTTTCTTATGGTTTATATTTTGAATGCGGTTTGCAGCTTCTAGGGTGTTTGCAGGATTAAAATGAACAACACGGTACACCCTACTTAATTAACTCGACTGATTGAAATCTACAAAATTGCCAATACTTTTTCACGTAAGTGTTCAGGGTTTTCTAATGGTTTATATTTTGAATGCGGTTTGCAGCTTCTAGGGTGTTTGCAGGATTAAAATTAACAACACGGTACACCCTACTTAATTAACTCGACTGATTGAAATCTACAAAATTGCCAATACTTTTTCACGTAAGTGTTCAGGGTTTTCTAATGGTTTATATTTTGAATGCGGTTTGCAGCTTCTAGGGTGTTTGCAGGATTAAAATGAACAACACGGTACACCCTACTTAATTAACTCGGCTGATTGAAATCTACAAAATTGCCAATACTTTTTCACGTAAGTGTTCAGGGGTTTTCTAATGGTTTATATTTTGAATGCGGTTTGCAGCTTCTAGGGTGTTTGCAGGATTAAAATGAACAACACGGTACACCCTACTTAATCAACTCGGCTGATTGAAATCTATGAAAATTGACTTTAGCTTCTCATGTAGATGTTCAGAGTATACTTATGGTTTATATTTTGAATGCGGTTTGCACCTTCTAGGGTGTTTGCAGGATTAAAATGGACAACACGGTACACCCTACTTAATCAACTCGACTGATTGAAATCACTGAAAATTGACTTTTACCTTCTCATGTAGATGTTCAGAGTATACTTATGGTTTATATTTGGAATACGGTTTGCACCTTCTAGGGTGTTTGCAGGATTAAAATGAACAACACGGTACACCCTACTTAATCAACTAGACTGATTGAAATCTCTCAAAATTGCATATACTTTTTCACGTAAGTGTTCAGGGTTTTCTAATGGTTTATATTTTGAATGCGGTTTGCACCTTCTAGGGTGTTTGCAGGATTAAAATGAACAACACAGTACTTCACTTAATTTGCCAATATTGCAAAAACTCATTAAAATTATTACAAGAATGCTAAAATAATTTACACTCGAGTGTTAATTAACAGGCAGATTGATTACAGTTGTCAAGAGGATTGCAATTGATGAAGAGGAGTTTATATGTTTAATGTTGTGTGCATTGCACTGATGATCGCATTGTTGCTTCACAACCAAAAAGATAAGAATGGACGTCACTAAGAATGTGACATCGTTTTATGCTCACTAGCCTCACCTTAACGACCTTAATCATCATCTCAACTGTATATAAAAGTGCCTTGTCTTTGCCATTATCATTGACTGACTGACATCAACAGGCATCAACCAACATTTGGTAACAATGGAACAACAGCCGCAACATTTGTGGTCCCACTTGCCCGACCTGTGTCTTCTGGCCGTGTTCAAGTACATTTCTGTGAGTGACATGATTCGCAGTGTTGGTCGAGTGTGCACCAATTGGGCCCGTGTGCAGTGGCATGACTTGAGCCATCGAGCTGTGCTTTCTATCTTTAGAGTATCTCAAGATGATGAAAATGATGACGGATATCTTGAAGATTTCAATCACAACAATCCATATGGAAGCAACTTGATCGAACACGTTCGTCGTGATGAGGATGGATTGCCTTGGGCTCGAGTTCCACAGATCAATCGATTCAACACTCTACAAGTGCCTGACGGTGTACTGACCGAGCCATTCACCAGTCCACTGATGGTCATTCTGCCTGGCATCACTCATCTCACAATATATCAAAAGCATACTTCTCTCGATGACACTCAAGTATTTAGACAAGCACTCGAACAAATAGTTCGCTTGATTGACCAATATGCTCACAATTTGATTTGTTTGAATGTCCATTTCATGACATGGGGACATGTAACAGAAAGTGAACTCTATTCGAGTAGTGCTCAAGTGGACGCACTGTTTGACTCGATCAATCGACTAGAAGCACTACGACATCTCACCCTTAAGCTCAATTTCACCGGTCTGAAACATGAACCGAGGCTGAGCCTCATTTTGTCTCGTTTGTCCACTTTCACAGTTCACAACTCTGAGCCTTCCAACCCAATGTATCGCGACTCGTTGCATCAATTTGGCAGCACTGGAGACGATCTTCGTATACATTGGACCGGTGGTACGTCACTGTCTGACATGATGGCACTCGGTCCACAGCTGGCCACCAAGTTCACTGGTGCTTGCATTGTCAATGTTTCAGCCACTGACTACGACACTGTTCGACTCTTCTGTGCGCGCTTCAACAGTTTGATCATGCTCGAACTGTCCATGTTGTCCTTTGGTGCTCTCTCGATGGCCAAGTTGGCTCGTGCTCTGTCCCAGATGCCTCATTTAATCCACTTGAAGATTTATTTTGGTGAAATTCCCGAGGAGGAACAAACACAACCTCAACTCGAAATCGTGCCCTCAGTTCGTCTGCTCACCCTCACCATTTTTCCCGAATCTCATGAGGACACGCAACATCTCCACCTGCATCGAATCTTTCCCAACCTTCAAGTGCTCCATCTCATTTACAACAGTCTCCAATGTGAGCAATGTGAACGAGACTCCTACGATGAATTTCAAATGGACAATAATCGAGAATATCGTGAACGAATTGACAACTGCCTGAGCCTGGCTCGACAGCCATTTCGACAGTGTGCCAAGCTGCACACAGTCAAACTTGATGCCTGGCACGGCTTGGGAACATCATCATCGTTGCCTCAAGGATTGCTCACTGTGGATCAGTTGTGAATTGTGTACTGGAACGAGAAGTCACTAACCAAAGAGAACACACTTTCTGGTCCACAGATCTTCTCATTGAAATCTCCAGGCTAGTCTAATGATCCTGAATTTAGTGCCAGAATAAGTGAAAGCCTAATTGCAAATAGAATTCATTATAAATCAATCCAAATATATCCTTTAACAAATAAAGAATTTGAATTGAATTTTGATTGTATTAAATCATTTTAATGTATTTACTCGCAGTACAAATGGTGATTGGCCTTCAAATCTTCAAATTTCCCAACTTGAGAGTGATCAAATCATAAGGAATAAAATATAAATCTTGTTCAGTTTCTAGAAGCTACGCACGACATCAACTCGCTTCAAATTCAACAGTGCTTTCTCTTAAAAGTACTCATACCCTCATTATCAATAGAAATTACCAACAGTGTTTGCTCTTAAAAGTACTCGAATCACCAAAATAAGATTGAGCATTGGCATCCTCTTTTGTCCATAGGTAACCAATGTTACATGACATTGGTCAATTTGTAATAAAATCTCTTGATTATGAACAATTTGCCAAAGGAAACACTTTTGAGTTTCCTTTGGCAAACTGATTGGCAAATAGCCGTTTGAGTTCAGCGTCTCAATTGTGAGCGCTCATTACATTATACAATATATTTATAAAATCCAAGATTAAAATGATAGATTTTTTATTTGCGCTTGTAAATGTTTAAAACAAGAAAATTATCACTTATGTAATATGTTTGAGATGTTCTTTAAATAAAAAAATCAGGCGGCGGGCTACCTTAATCTCTTCGTAGTGCCCTTTTAGAAAGATTATCCAGGACGAAAGACAAAAGGTAGCGGTCTGAAAATTAAGGAATAAGGTATAAGTTAAGAAATAAGATATAACTTTATTCTGCACAAGGTATCTCCGTCGGAGACTTTCCGACTCGGAAATTCCGAGCACTCTCACAAGAATGTTAGTACTCGTTGCCTCAAACTAATACACGTGGTCAAACTTGCTCAATATAACGTGACCTTATCTTAATTAAAGCTTTGATATCACTTTATTTTTTTGTTAGACATTCCAAAATATCGAATCGATACATCTTAATTGTACCAGAAGTAATTAATTATCAATTCACATATTCACATTCGGGATATTGATACATAAATATCTTTATTAAAATATTTGTTTAAATTCTATTTAAAAAATGAATATTATTATATTAAAAAACGAACAGAAGAACTTAAGCAAAATTACAATTTATGTTTACAGTTTCTGTTCAGAATGGATGTATATTCTCACTTGCTAACTAACTTGAAGGTTTTGTTGAAAATAAAATCAAGCACGATTAAGTGATTAAGTATAATTTCGAACGGAACTGTTTGAATTTATTTTCTGGGTTCAGATACTTACAGAATAGTAAATAGACTTTTTATAATTTTGAGAATTTAAAACTTACTAAAATTGTCATATATCCTTTTGAAACAAAGCCACAAGTTCTAGAATCTAGATGTCAGGTATTCTCCGCCGCCTGATTTTTTATTTAAAGAACATCTCAAACATATTACATAAGTGATAATTTTCTTGTTTTAAACATTTACAAGCGCAAATAAAAAATCTATCATTTTAATCTTGATTTTATAAATATATTTCAACCATTTTCAATTTGAATAATTTTATTAAATAGAATCAATTTTAAAAATAATAAAACCACTGTACAGATAGATTTCAATATAAAATTTCAAAGCTGAAATAAAAAAAACCATGCTCTGTCATTAATTTGGTAGTCTAGTGTCACCAAAAATCTCTCGACACAAACATCTAAAACAAAAACAGTTGATCGGCGCGAGAACGATGTTTTGATTGTAGTAAGAGTTGAGTTGATTTTGAGTTGATTTTTTAGTGTTGGGGGTTAGATGTTGGATGTCGTGAGGTAACGATGATGAACAGGTTCGTGAATTGCTTGGATCGGTCCATTGGGGATGAGGAGAATACAATTCAAAAATAGTAACAAAGTGAAAATCACAACAAACAACTCATAAACACGTATACACAGAGAGACATTTGTTGACGTTATGAACAAGATTCTAAGCACACGAATAAAGATTGTTGGGCCATATTGCCACCGAGATTGCTTTGAATTGGTCCACAAATGTCACAAAACACGAGATCTCAATCACAATATAAATTGAATAAAAGAAATGGCAAAAAAACCGCTCCCAAACATCAAAACATAAAACAGCTGATCGATGTAAGGACGATGTTTTGATTGTAGAACGAGTTAAGACTTAACATAACTGTTTAGTTGAGTGCGCTGAGATGTTCCATGCAATCAGGTGATGACGATAAAATGTTTCGTGAATTGATAGGATAAGTAACATTGTGGATAAGGTGAAAAGTATGCCTAAAAATAATAACAAAGTTAATACACAACAGACAACACACAAAATCATCACACAAACACGCGTTTACGTACGTAAACACAGAGACACATTTGTTGTTGTTAAAAACAAGGCTCGAAACAGTAGAATAAGCGTTTCTGGACAACATAGCATCCGAGATAGCATCGAATTGATTCACAAATGTGCCAAAAACACGAGATCTCAATCACAACAATACACGTTTGTACTGCTGACAGTAGACTTTCAAACTGTACAGCGAGAGATTAGCAATGTGTTCAGAAAATGCGACACATGCCACAGCAAAAGTGGCGTATCGCCCACAAAAGGTCCATTCATATAGTTTGAACTTCAACTTTACACTTCCACTGTACTCTTGAAAACCCTTCCTTGAGATGTGCAACGCCGAATAGTATGATTTTTATGGGCGCTACTGCCCTCCAATGTTTTAATGGGAAAAAGCGTCACCCTTCACAGTCAAAATCATAAAAAAATCTATAATAAATCAAAAATAATTTGCATGGACAGTTTTGGTAGAAATAGTTGAATTGAGTTCTGCACAGTCATGTGTTGTTATTGTTGTTGTATACACGTGCACATTTCGTGTGTTGGCTTGAAAACCTTTTTCTGTTGTCTGACTTTGTCCAAACTTTGTGCAATTGTCTCAAACTCAATCCAAGCACACACAATGGGACATGTTCTTGTGACATGTATTCAAGAAGAGGACGATGAAGCCTCACCGGTGATACAGCAGGAGAACAACAACATCAACTCAATCAATCTCAAAGTCGAAGAAGAATCAAGTACAATGGAAAGTGAACTGGTTTTGGCCGACCATGATATCACGATGCTTCAGGATGCGAAGATCAACTCATTACCCAGCGAAATGTTGCGAGCTGTTTTGGTGAAATTGGAGGTGACCAAGTTGATTTGCATTCGAACTGTGTGCACAAGGTGGATGGTGGCAATTGAGGACATTTGTCGAGAGAAAAGATCGGTTGTGATTGGTGACAAACGTAAGATTTCTTACTTATCCGATCGTTTCAATGGTTTGGTTGATTTTAAAGCGAATTGTGCTGTTCTCAAAGTTAAACCAAATCACTTTACATTTGAAATTTCTGCTGATTTTTCTGTCCTCTTGGCTCGGCTATTTCCACAAGTGCAAAATCTGGTGTTCAATGTAAATCTTCTCGTGAGTACAAGTGATAGTACAGAAAATCTGATCGCTCTACTCAACCACTGGTCGTCAAGTATCGTTTCTCTAAGTATGCCCGTCTCGTACAGTTTTCCCAAATCGCATCACGCAGCATTGTTTTACCACATCAACAAGTTGACCGCTCTCAAACGATTCTATTCTGATGACGTTTATTTGCTCAATCGGACTACACTGGCTCAACTGCAGCACTATTCTTTGGACAATGCACTCGATGTGTTGCCTCATCTTGGACCGAGCTGCACTAGTTTGCACTTGACCCAGCCTGTATCACTCGACCACATCACTCAATGGCCCAAACTCAATGCTCCACTGGTGAAAGGTCTCACCAATTTGTGCTTGCAACATTCACACCAACAAGTGTTGTCATTTGTTTGTGCCAATTTTGATTCACTTCAAATGTTGTACGTGAGATTTGGTAGCCTTCACGTAAGAGCCCAATTCTGTTGTGGTTGAATTGATTTTAACAATTATTATTTTATAGATTCTCAATGCAGACATCATTGCCGACCTGGCTCGACTGTCCAACCTGTCACAACTGTCGATTCACTATTTCACTCTCGACTGTCTCACTCTGGCTCGATCCAAACTGGCATCTTTGAAATCGGTTCGAGCTCTTTCAATGTCATATTTTATATTGCAAACCTATGACCAAAGTTTTGATGGACCCAATTTCTGCAAAGTGATGGCACACATTTTTCCTAATCTTCAAGAGTTTACCTTCTATCATCATTATCATTGGGTTCGTGATGGAATAATTGACAACTTGCATCATTTCGCCCACTTGCGCAAGCATTCGATTACTGATCATCCGTAAATTTCAACATTATGAAACGTTAACCAGTGTTTTGTATTATTAGTTCATATATACTTTACTCTTAGTAATTTTGATTCTGTGTCATAAAATGTGCTAACACTTATGATGCAAATAAAAACATGTATCTTTTTCTAATCATCAATTTGAATTTTCGATTGACAGTGTCGTAGACGGGAAGAACTGTGTCAACGAATTTCGGACATTTCGGTACTCTTGTGCATTATTTGTATACTAATCATCATTTCACAATTGTCAGCTGCAATTTGGAATTATCTAACATGGCAAATTGAATTACATGATGAAACTACTAATCCAAATGTCAATGAATCAATGGTTTCACTAATAATCGACTCATTATCGACTCGTGCAACAATCATTATAATTGGCGATAAGGTTTGTCCAGTTTGGACTCGTTCAGTTGTCGTTCACATCAGATGCGAATTTCTACTGCTGTCAAGATCACAACCAACTCCTTCTTCCCATCCATGGACGTGTGCCTAGTCAAATTTAAGTCCATTTTGTTTATCATTTGTCCCTATATGGCCAAAGTGAATTATTATTGCGTAATCATTTTATTCAACATTCATTCAATAAACATACTTTGAAATGAAATTACATTACACTTTGTTTCAACAACGTTGTTACATAACAAATTTTTTTTATAACCATATTCGGTGTTCAGTTCTGAAACTCGAATGAAAAAATTTAATCTCAATTCTCAAACTGATTCAAATTGTCAATTTACGTTTATTTTTTAAAATTTTGCAATAGTAATTTTTCTAAAATTTTTGTAATTTTATACTTTACAATTTGCCACTTACATGTATGGCCAAAAACTGACTGAAATTATTATTACAAGAATGATAAAATAAATACACTCAAGGGTTAATTAACAGGCGTTGAATTGATTGCAGTTGTCAAGAGGATTACAATTGATGAATAGGACAGTTTATGTTTAATGTTGTGTGAATTGCACTGATGATCGCATTGTTGCATCACAACCAAAAAGATAAGAATGAGAACTTCGCTAACGATGTGATGTCGTTTAATGCTCACTAACACAATTTTCGAAATGATGGATCAATATTCGTTGGAAATGACAAAAGTTCAGTTTTTTGCGCTTGCAAACTTACCTTATTCAAATCTAATTTGACAATCAATTCCGATAAATGGAGTCGAGTTCGGCAGTGGTTGTTGTTAAATTATTAATTGCAAACCACCAAATGGCACATTTGTGCCGTTCGAGAAGTTTCAATAACATTTCGAAAACTGTTTTTCAAAATGTGTTAGATCTTTAATTTCGATAACATTTTTGTCGGTCAAATAAAAATGAAGAAGTGTTTCGAGTGTTTCGTTAACATTACAATTTGATTAAGTTTGAAAATGAATTCATTATTCTTTAAGTAATTTTTTTTAATAATTACAAATACAATATGTAATTTCAATTTAATTTTCAAATATATATTATTTAATTTGATTGGCTGATTGATTTGGTGTAATGGGAACAGTTGGGTAGAAATAGTCGAGTCGAGTTGAGTTACTTGAGTATTGTTATTGCAGCTGTGTTCGGTGTGTTGTTTGTGCCTGCTTTCGGTGACTGTATTGTCTGGCTATTTGTTCTTCTCGCAACTCGAAATATCTTGTCCCGAAAATGGACTCAAATGTCACCCAAAATGATGGTAGCGATTTGGCACAACTGTTCGTGGTTGCCACGGCTGGAATTGGTGTGTCCGTACAGCAAATGAAAAGATTCAAGAAGCTGATCGACGAGCTTCCCAACGAGTGTTTGGTGATTATTCTCAAGAAGCTTACCTGGCGACAGTTGATTCAGCTCAGACTGGTGTGCAAACGATGGCATGGAGTGGTCCACTCGATGGGCAAACTGCAGAAGTCGTTGATGTTGACTTGCCGTCGGGATGGTGCTGTTGTTTTTGTTCAATTGAAGAATCGATTCTTTGTGGGTCTTAACAAGCACAACTTTGTGGTATTGAAGCAGTTACAGTTCTACACTGATGCTTCTGACACTTTGAAGTATCTCAAGACACTGCTTGGGGAATTGTTTCCTTCGGTGGAGCAACTTTTGATCGATTTTAATGTGTTAAATTTTCCCTTTGACGACATTCTTACTTTGTGGCCAGCACAACAAATCACCACTCTGTCACCTGAATTAGGTTGTATTTCTGCTGAATTGCCCTCACTCGCCGGCCACCTCAATTCGTTCACCTCATTGAAGCAACTTGGTTTTGGTGTTAATTTCTCGCAAATTCTTCCAATGATTACACCAACTCTAGCTCGCATAGAGCATATTGCATGGAATGTACGTGACGGTGAATTCAACCAATTGTTTCAAAACCTTGCACCCAACTGCACTCGACTTTTGTTCAAAGATTTTGATTATGCCATCAACAATTTTGGTCAATTGCGCACTTTTAATTGGCAAATATTTGCTCAACTTACTCACCTCAATTTGAAAATGACTAAATTACGTTTTGTTGACCAAGTTCTGCGCCTGATTTGTGTGGAATCCACCTGTTTGCAAGTGCTGTGCATTATGTGTAGTACATCGTCTTCTGATTGTTGCGGCTCCGTAAGTGGCTGAAATTTGGAATTATCTATTTATGTATTTTTTATATTTAAAACAGGCGGACTTGACCACCCCCACAGTGATGATGCTTAGCCAACTGGCCCATTTGATCAAACTCGAACTTTTCAACGTTAGTCTGGATTTTACCTCACTGGAGCAAGCTTCTCGCGACGGTCGTTTGGTTGCACTCTCAACCGTGCAGCAGTGCACACTTTCAATTGGCGGATTTGACTTGTCAGCTTTCTGGGTCCCAAATCCCGCAATGGTCAACGACGATAGTTTTACTCGTGTATTTGCTGTTTTCCTGCCGAACGTTGTCTCACTGCACATTGTGTTGGAGAATAGATTTCCTTATCTTATTTGGGAGTGGATGAATATCGAACGGTACTGGTATCGTTTTCCTAAATTGATGGAGGGCAAATTTTCTCAGCCATACCTGTACCTGTATTGTTGGGATTACTGATAATTTCAGTTAATTGTCGTTGAACACCTTTTTTACATTTGTGTATTTACTAATATTTATGCTATATTCGACTGATTATTCCTTAATTTCAACATTATGAAACGTTAACCAACATATTTTGTATTCCTTTATTAAACCATATGCTGCTTTACTCATTGTAATTTTGAATCTGTCTCACAAAATGTGCTAACACTTATGCTAATAAAAACCTAAATCTTTATAAAACATACAAACATTTATAGGAATTTTCGATTGACTCATCATTGACGAGAAGAATTGTATGTCAACGAATTTGGAACGTTTTTATACTCTCACACACTGAATTTGAATTCAATTTGGATAATGTTAGCAAAAATACGAGTAAATGTAACGTTCTTTGTGACTGTGTCACTTTTAGTGAATTCTTTTGATTCTAGTGATTATCATTATAATTCTAGTGATTTCAAATCAAATCTAATTACATGATGAAACTGCTAATCCAAATGTCAATGGATCAATTGTTTAATGTAACAATCGACTCATTATCGACTCGTACAATAATCATCCAATCGGTGATAAGGTTTGGTCCATTTTGGATTTGGTTGATCATTGTGGTTTGATTCATCAGATTGTGCTCTTGAAATTTATTTCTTGCTCAATTCTTTTACGCTACCATCATGTCTCTGTTCTCAGTAATCGATAATGTCGTTCTTGAGACCCGTACAATTCAGAAGAATCGCTTTCTTCTCGTATCGAAACAATTTGGCCTCATATTCACCGAACCCGAAGGCCGAATTGTGGAGCAGTGGCGTTGGGAAGAGATTTCCCACGCAACCCTCAAGTCAAGATCGGGCCATCTTGTGAATATCACCCGATTGAACATGGACAAGTTGGAATTCGAGAAGAAGAGGCTCGAATTCAAGGGTCGTTCTGGCCTCATGGATTCTTTTTTGGAATCTATCAAGCGCTGCGTTCCTGCAGATATAGTTCAAATTCCCGTGGTTGGATGCCGAAAGTGTGCTGAGAAACCTGCTTAACAAGAACCAACACTTCGCAGCAGCGAGCTCACCACTTTCGACACGTCTTTGATCTTCTGGAAGGATCAGTCCAACACTCAACAGCAATGTCAAGACAAGGACATTTCTTTGATCCAATTTTAGGATCCATTTTTTATAATTCAAACTTTATCTCATTTTATTTCTCTTTTCAATCATGCTTTTTTATTCCTTGTTAATTTCTGCAGAATTCTAAAATTATTCTTGTGTTTTTTGATCTCATCTATTGTATTTGGTTGATTTGATTATCTTGATTTTATTAATCGTAGCAGTTGGTTGATTTGTTCTTATGTTGGTATCAATTTTGATGAGTATAGGTTCTTCTGGGACCATTTTATCATTAACAACAATTGTTCCAGCCCCACGGTTAAATCAATCGATTACATCACCCAAAATAAACAACAAAATCCAAATCGTATAGGTACTGGAATCCAATTCAACGATTGACCAAATAGTCTGATCAACAATCGACTTATTTTAAACAATCCCTCTAATCGAAAAGAATCATAAAAATTTTTCATTTTGGACTTTCACAACTAAGATTCGAATGCGAATTAAACTTATCATCGATTACATCACCCAAATCAACAATCAAGATTTACATTGTGTAGTGCCCCTCAATCCAATCCAAATGAATCAATGGATCAATTGATTCAGTAACAATCGACTCATTATCGACTCGTCAACAATCATCTAATCGGATCCGCGGAGATAATGTTTGCCCAGTTTGAACTAGCTCAGTTGCTGTTCATCAAATGTGAATTTGAACTGCTGTCAAATTCACAACCAACTCCTCTTCATCCTCTAACCGAAATGGATTTATCGATTTTTCTGGTACAAGAGCTAGTCAAAGGACCCACACAAATCGACCAGGAGGATCGATATTTGATGGTATCAAATTCCAATTAAGTGGATTTCATAATAACATAATTGTTGGAGTAATAATTGATTCATTTGAGTCGCACAACAATCATTTGATCGGTGATAAGGTTTGACCATTTTGGACTTGTTTTGGTATTGTGGTTTGATTCATCAGATTGTGCTCTTGAAATTTATTTCACTCTCAATTCTTTCACGCCATCGAGTCTGCCATGTCGTTCTTTTCCGTCATCGATCATGTAGATAATGCGACCCGCAAGAATCGCTTCTTGCTTGTGTCTAAGCAGTTCGGCCTTGTCTTCTCCGAGCCCGAAGGTCGAATTGTTGAGCAGTGGCGTTGGGAGGAGATATCCCACGCGACCATCAAGTCCAAATCAGGCCATCTTGCCAATGTGACACGCCTGAATATGGACAACTTGGAGTTCGAAAAGAAGAGAGTTGAATTCAAAGGACGCTCAAGCAACATTGATTCGTTCCTGGATTCAATCAAGCGATGCGTCCCGGCCGAAATCACTCAAGTCCCTTTGCTCGGGTGTAAAAAATGTGTGTTGAAGAAGCCAACTTCAACAACCACACTTCTCGGCAACGACATCACCACCCTCCGACAAGTCTTGGATCTTCTGGGGGACAAGCCAAGCATGGATATTCCGCTCGACAAGGACATTCCATTGATCCAATTTTAGGATCCCTTTCTCAAGAACAAGATTTTATAAAATTCAAAGTTTATTTATTTTTATTTCCTTATCATTATTATGTTTTTATTTTAATTTATGAATAATAAAATTATTCGAGTTTTTATCTGCATGTATTTTTGATTTGCTTTTTGATTTTTGATTGATCTAACAAAGGTTTTCCTCTTCTGAAACAGATTGCATCTAACACAACTGAATACTTTCTAAGTGGTTGCTCTAAATTGAATTTCAGCTCAAGTTTTAAGAGATTCTGGATTCATTATCTTTTTTATTGTTTTATTTCGATTTGACTCCATTTTTATCAATAAACTTATTTGCATTTTTATTGTTTTAAAATTTTAATTATTTATACACATTTACATATATCTCCATTGCAAAGTAGTGCAATCAATTATTTTAAAACAAAAATTTAATACAAATTTAATTTGTGAAAACTTGTCAATTTGGATTTTTATGCAAAAGCATAAAAAAATTTCTCAAATTTTTATCTTTTCCAGTTTTACGCTCAATTTGTTTGATGACATTAATTTGATCAATTCTGCTTCGTTCTTGTCAAATGGATCAATTGTTTCAGTAACAATCGACTAATTATCGACTCGTGCAACAATCAGTCTAATCGGTGTTAAGATTTGGTCAGTTTGGATTTGGTCGATCATTGTGGTTTGATTCATCAGATTGTGCTCATTGAAATTTATTTCTCGACCAATTCTTTCACGCCTCGTGTTTTGCATCATGTCTCTGTATTCAGTTATCGATCTTGTTGATTTTGCGACCCGCAAGAATCGATTCCTTTTGGTGTCGAAAAAGTTTGGCCTTATTTTCTTCGATCCCGAAGGCCAAATTGTCGAACAGTGGCGTTGGGAAGAGATTTCCCACGCAACTATCAAGTCGCGATCGGGCAATCTAGTCAATGTGACCCGGTTGAACATGGAAAAGTTTGAGTTCGAGAAGAAGAGGCTCGAGTTCAAGGGTCGATCTGGCCTCATGGATTCCTTCTTAGATTCAATCAAGCGATATGTGCCGGCTGAAATCACCCAAGTTCCTTTGCTCGGGTCCAAAAAATGCGTATTGCAAAAGCCGACCTCAACAACTGCACCTCTCGAAAGCAACCTCACCACCCTCCGAAAGGTTTTGGATCACCTGATGGACCTGCCAAATGCTCAAGAGCAATTTCTCGACAAGGACCTTCCTTTGATCCAATTTTAGGATCCATTTTTAACAAATTACAAGTTTATCTCATTTTATTTCTTTTTCAATCATGTTTTTATTTTAATTTGTGAATAATAAAATTATTCGAGTTTTTATCTGCATTTTTGTAATTTTTGATTTCCCTTCTTGATTTTTGATTTTTAATCGTTTGAGTTATGATTTGATTTCAACATAGACCAATTTAGTTTTTTCGGAATCCGATATTCATCATTTTTCTCAATTGTCCCAGTCTCGGTTGCATTAATCGATTACATCACCCAAAATCAACAATCAAATCCAGATTTGCATTGTAGATTTTCCCTCAATCCAATCCAAATGTCAATTGATTCAGTAACAATTGACTCATATTGATTCCTGTAACAATCTTATCGGTGAATAGTCTATCCCAAATTTACAACAATGTTACAGATTTGTCTTCAAATAAGCAGCATTTGGCTCAGTTGTCAAATTGGGCACACGCCTCTGACTAAAACGTTTTAGTTCTTCTCACAGTCTCACAACAGCTGTCAGTTACACCTTTTTCCGCATTTCTGTACAACCATCTGAATCTAAAGTATGTCATCATCTAAACGGTCTCGAAGTCTGCCAGCAGACATTATGAAAGAACAGATTGACGATACCAGTCTGTTATGCGCCATTGCGGCCAAAAAGATAATAGTGGACCCAAGACGTGCCAGAGCAACACCCTCTAAGCTGCAAAAGCCGAAGAAAAGCGCTGAAAATATAAACGAGGATGTATCTTTAGATACCCTTAAAGCAATTGCCGACATGTGGTCAGTCGGTGACGATGACAAGGACCAAATTTTGGAGACAATGGGAAGGAATGAAGTCAAGTCATAATCAAGAATCGTTCTATCTATATGTAGAACAAGCTTTTATTTAAATTTATTATTTGTTATTTTTTCTAAATTGTAATAAATTCTAGTCCATTTTGTACAAAACCATTTTGTTTTTCAATCGTTATTGAGCAGTGCGCAAAAAAAAGTTCAACTTTGTTGTAGATTCCTGTTGAGGAGGGGTGCAAATTAGGACGGTTCAGATTGCATTGTTGTACCACAGAGGATTTCTAAAGGATTGTGCGCTTTGACACCAAATTGATTTGATTAAAGTCAACACAACAATGATTGATTCTCTTTGATTAAACTATAAATTTGAAAATCAATTTCTCTTGTCATCAAATAATTCGTTCGTTTGCTCAGTATTCAAATTGTGCTCACATGAAAGCTTGAATCTTGTCAAATCGATTTTGGCTTCTCAAATCAGAAATTTCTGTTAACTTTGCATACGAATCCTCTGTACATCATCACAATAAAATGACTTTAAACAAGCACCCCAATGTTATTCTGTTTAAAGAAAAGTCAGCTAAGCGAAGAGAAAAGAGAAAGTTTGAATCTGAATGATTGAATTCGCTCTTCCTTAGGCGTTGGGAGGAGATTTCCCACGCGACCATCAAGTTTAGTTTCAGTAATCGGGTAAATGTGACTCATCTGAACATGGAGAAGCTAGCGTTTGAGAAGAAGAGGATTGAATTCTATGGTCGGTCTGGACTCATGGATTCGTTTTTGGAATCGATCATGCGCTGCGTTCCGGCCAAACTCACTCAAGTTCCCTTGGTTAGATGCAAAAAATGTGTGCTGAAGAAACCTTCTTCAAGAACCACACTTCTCAGCAGCGACCTAGTACCAGTACCCTCCGAAAAGTCTTGGATGTTCTGGGCGATGAACCAAACATGGACATTCACAACAAGGATATTCCGTTGATTTAATTTTAGGATCCACTTTCAAGACAAGACTTTCTTTTAATTCAAAGTTTATTTAATTTTATTTCTTTACCATTATCATGTTTTTATTTTAATTTATGAATAATAAAATTACTCGAGTTTTTATCAGCATGTTTGTATTTCTGATTCGCCTTCTTGATATTTGATTAATCGTTCGAGTATGGTTTGAATTCAATTTGGTTCTTTTCTAATACATAAATGACACAATCTTTATCTCGATTGAACCAATCGATTACAGCATCCAAAATCAACAACAAAATCCAGATTGCTATTTGTATTGGTTCTTAAAATCCAATGCCAAAAATTAATCCATTTGCCTGATCATTAATCAACAATCGACTCAATTGCTTCATGCAACAATCAATCTAATCGGCAATAAGTTCTGCTCACTTTGGACTATAGTCTGCATTTAAACGCAATAGCTGTTCGCCTTGTCACTCGTCACGTTGCCCTGTTACGATGTCTCTGTCACTTCCTTTTACTGTTCGAATGAATTTACTCCGCGTTCTCATGTTTTGCCTGGTAAACTACATCGCCCTGTTCGCCAAGGTAGAGTTTTATTTTTAATATTTATTTTCTAATTCATCTCTTCTCAGCCCCAGCACCCATCGTTCCAGCTCTCAACCCTGTTCATCCAGCCGCACAACAACAACTCGATGCATTTCTTGATAAAAAATTCGGCTGAACTTTTGGTGATACTTCCGTGCACATTGGCTTCCAGGTCTTCATTTGCAATGTACTAAATGCTGGTGACGAACGCCCTCATGCCGTCAACGTTGTGTTGCTCTTTTGGCTGTTGCCTTTTCAAATGAAGCAGGCAAACTCAGCTGCAACATTATTCGCTTTCAGTGGATTTCTATTGGTCCGTTGAGCCGCATCAAGCGAATTTATCGCCTCTTTCTTTTATCAGTTTACGCCACTGAATCTGATGCTGTTTTTTGTGGATAGCAACATTCCAATTCTGCCGGATATTGTCACGAAGATTATTCCTGCCACAAAGGTCCTTTTTTCCCTCCACATTCTCAATGTGCCTATCTAAACTCTCCACGATTGCCTTCTACCATCTCGACTCATCTGTGCTAATTTCTTCGCCAACTAACCAATCCCCAACTGCTCAATGGTCTCCTTTGGCGTCGAATGGGCGTATTAACTGCCTTGGCCTCTCTGTTGCTAGGCACCACCCCGTCCCGCTGTTGGTCTGTCAATGTTATTCATGTCATCTAAGCGATCAGTTTGGAAGTCTCCCTGCCAATATATTGAAAGAATAGATCGACGATTGCGATTCACTATACATCATCACAGCAGACAAAAATCTCGCAGGCTCAAAGTAGCTGTAAAGAGGCAGCCTTCCAAGGAAGAAGAAAGGCAGAAAACGGAACAAATGGACGAAAACGTTTGGTGAATATGTTAGATTCTCAATTGACTTGCTCGATGCAATTGCACACAAAGTTAGATTCAACTATTCGCTTGTTCGTGAGCCAAGAAAAGATTGAGTTGCTCAATAGGCAGTCACATTTGGTGAATGGAGCAGTTGGAGAAGTGTATCGTACTGTAAGGATAATTAATAGTTTTTAGTTTGTCAATTAATTGTCTAATATTGCACAGCGAGCAGACTTTGCAATTGGTAACATTAATAATTACAGCATGTATAGAGCATTTGTGGACTTTACCGAACCGATCCTGGCGTATCACCACTATGCGGCGCTGATCTCTCGTTTGCACTCTCACGGACTGCACACGGTGCAAGATTTGCTCAACAAAGCCGAGAGCAATAGTCAACTGAAGATTGGCTGCCTGGGACATTACTATTATTACGATTATATTATTGCAAAATTCACTGGATTCGTTTCGCAAAAGACTGACAAAGTGATAGATCGGAGTTCGATCTGGTACTGGTACGTCACAGCAGGGCTCGATACCTGAAATGTGCCCATCAGATCAACTTGCTAGTGTGGCCTATCTTTACCAATCCCCCATTGTGAAGCACAAATATAATATATTAATTTCTTACAAGTCCCGCAAAACTCACGATTTGCCTCTGGGGCACTATGTAAGAGGAAATAGTTAACGACTGGCTGTAATGGCACCCCCACCCCCTCACCTCACTCAACTTACCATCTCATCACCTTAGGAACAACGACAACAAACCACAATCCACCGAACTAACATAAACTTACTCTTAACGACGCTAACCCCCCACCGAACCAGCTAACCTGAACTTACCACTAACGACGCCCACCACCCACCAAGCCACCTAACCTAGCTTCAACACAACCTACACCAAGCGACGCCCACCACCCACTAACCATCTAACCCTAACCTAATCTAACCTACACCAAACGACATGCCCCACCCACCTAACCATCTAACCTAACCTAACCTAACCTACATAAACACGTTTTCAGGAGATGCAAACCACAAGCCAAAGCATTTTCAAGACTAATTATGTTTTGACTCAGTTCTTCTACAGGCCATGGTTGCTTCCGCGAATATTTAGCGCGTTTCAAGGTGATTCGAGATGGATCGTGCATTTGTGACCGGACAAACAACCAACCACCCAGCCAGACAGTTGAACATGTCTTATTAAAATGTCCCAAGTATTTCGTTGGTCACTAAGCAAGCATTTGAACAAGCTGATTTGCCATGGCAATGCTTGATGCAGTTGGTGGAACTGCCTCAAGCTTTCAAAGTGTTTTGTGAGGTGGCAGAGAAAAAATCCACGAAATGCTAAAGGTGGACAATGGATCGAACGAATCGGACGAAGACCGAGTGATCGAAGACCTGCTCAATGACAACTTGGAGGACGAACTAGTGGAATTGGTCGACAGACTAAACGTTAACAACCTCAACGACTCGTACCCAGAAAGTCAGGACGCAACACCTCCCATTGACATGGACGATCTCTTTGCGGACCAGCATTTCGATGACGAACTCTTCGCATGGGAAGATATCGCGGACGTCAACGAGTAGCAGAACTCATTAGGTTATTATTATTATTGTATATACTAATTATTATGATCATTTAAAACACAAAAACAAAAAAAAAGAAGAAAAACATCAAAAGCAAAAAAAAAAAAAAAAACATTTGTAAATATTACATGCATCATGACAGGGACATTAGCAATCGCAGGGTTAGTGCAATCAAGAATCATTCATTCATCTGCAAATGAAACAAATAAGCAAGAGAACTTAGGTGATCCTAAGAATATACATTCTCAACATACACTCATTAATACTCTCAATTGTAACACACATTTCAGGAGCAGGCATTAGACACTGTCTCCTTTTTGCCTATGAGCAAACTATTGAAATCGATTTTGTAATATTCAAACTTTAAAATGCAATTAAATAAAAACAATTTTCAAATTTAAAAAAAAAAAAAACCTACACCAAACGACGCCCAACACCCACCTAACCACCTAACCTAACCTAACCTAACCTACACCAAACGGGCGCCCAACACCCACCTAACCATCTAACCTAACCTAACCTAACCTACACCAAACGACGCCCAACACCCACCTAACCACCTAACCTAACCTAACCTAACCTACACCCAACGACGCCCAACACCCACCTAACCATCTAACCTAACCTAACCTAACCTACACCAAACGACGCCCAACACCCACCTAACCACCTAACCTAAACCCAATCTTACACAAAACCTAAAAAACTATCCACTCGTTAAAGAACTTAACCAAACAGATAACCACACCCCACATAACCCACCAAAATGCATAGAAACTCCAAAATTGGAAATTTCAATTGTTGAACAAATTTAACAAATTGATGACATTGTTGTACGCAACAAACAGCGTGACACACGTACGTACACCAGAATTTTAATAGAAGTGGGAAATATTAAACCAACAAATCAATTTCTATTGAATTGGCAATCAAAGCAATTAGTTGAACATGTACTGTGCTTTAATACATCTACCATTGTACTCGTACTCACGTTCAAATTTGTTGGTATAAAATGTGCTAAAATGAAAGAAACATTTACATTTGAAAGAGTAATTTTGGAGCTGCATAAATCACGGGATATTATTTTAAACATGAAGAGTGTTCTTAACATTTCTATAATCTTAGCCATTTGACGCATTCTTTCGCATTCTATATTCTGTCTGTATTTGTTTGTTGGTAGAATAAGATGTAAGCTGTTGAGGTCATCAAATTTATGCCACGGAATATTTCGATCTAACCTTTGTCAAAATGCGACATAATGACCTTGTGCCATTGATTGCCCGACATGTTCAACAATGCCATATAGATTGTATGACACGTTCGACTGTTCAGCACAATCAATCGATAAGCCATCGAGTGGATAGTTAACCAAGTTGGTTAGTTTACGAGTGAGACCATTCGAGAGCAATACAAATCTAGAATAAGGAATATGAGTTTGATATTTGGCTTTGTAAGATTTGGTTGAACTGTAAACCTCTTAAGATGCATTATGAAAATCTCTGGAAGCTTAATCAGTGAGATCCACTTGGAAATCTGGGTTAAAGTTAATAATGTGCCTTAATTTTAAAAAATTAATTTGCACAATTTGTAATCTAAATATCATATATAATTAGCTTATAGCTATAAGTAGCTTGTAGTTAAATAATTCAATAATAAGGTCAAATCACAGAAAAACTTATTCTCATTTCAAGACATTTTTGGTGGGTTTACACCAATTGGCCAACCATGCCTATCAAAAATATTTTCCACTTATAAAATTCCTACCTTGGTGTCCCCTTTATACATTTTTTCTAAATTAGCATCGATTATTGTTCTAAATTATAAATTAAAGAATATTTTATAATTTACATAGAGATTTGTACAGTAAAACACATAACAATTTTTTGATAAAAACACAATTCGAAGTTATAAATTATGAATGTTTCTAAAGTTAAAAAAATTACAGACTTATATAAAATTTTCCTTCACATTGTTGCACTTTTTTGCTTGGACGCAAATCAAATATAGACACTCAAGTTGAATTCAAGGTGAAATTTGTAAGACTTGCATGAATGAATCAAAATCAAAATCAATCACATCGGGGTTTTTATTTTTAGACAAGCAAAATCAACACATGCGGGCAGCCGAATTTACGAAATGCAATAAACAGGACACAGTATAATTACGAACAAATAATAATTCAACAAATGCGTATACACCAACTTAGAGGCATACGAAAACAAGTTTTAAAGTTTAGAAAAACATCATTAAATATTATTAACTTTGGTGCCAGTATTAACTGAAAGTGCAGTTCGAAGCTTGCAAATTTTGTTCCCTTAACAATAGCAATATTATTATGACTCAAGTGCTAACTGCATTATTAACGACGACAAATTCACCTTTAAACTCATTGAAAATTCATAGAATTTGTTGTTTCAGATGGGAGAACTGCTAATTGTAAAAAAGTGTCACGTTTGTTGCGACAAAGCATTATGTAAGAAAATGCCGAATTTTTACCGTTAATTTTTGAATGATTTTTTTAATTCTTACTCATGTTTTTGGAATCAGTTTTCCATTACAATGGACTTACCTGTGCTTCGTGTAAAATGTTTTTTCGTAGAAATGCACTCCGATGTGAGGTAAAGAAAATATCAAATATTTTTTTGTTTGTCGCTTTAAATGCTTCTTATAATTTTTATTTCATATATCAGGGATCCAGTATGCTCTTATAATGGCATAAATTGGTATTACCAACAAAAAGCCACCGAAGATGTTGTCCAAAATGTCGCATCGACAGGTGCTTGAAATTGAAATGAAAATTCAGCATAGGATGATTTTTGGAATTTTTGATTTATCTTAATTTTTTTCAATATGAGGAATTGATCGAATCACTAAATGATACAAACAGACACTTTGTCAAATACCCAAAAGTGGCGCAGAATTGGAGAAATCAATATCAATGTCAGAACGGGAGAAATTCTGAAAGCGATGACATTTCAGAGGCATCAAAATTGATTGAAAACACGATTAAAAATCTGGTTAATGAGCCAGTGAATTCGTGCCAGCATATTCGCTTCTAAAACCAAAACATATCAAAAATTCCCAAAAGCACAACACGAAATTCGCATGGAATTGAATTTAACCGAACTAAAATATATCGATGAGCTTCGTGGGAACAACTAATTAATATTCGACTTTGATGAAAAGAAACTGCCAGTCCGCAAGGAGGAGACAAAGAAAGAAAATAATAAATCTGTCAGGACTGCAGGCTGACAGAATTGCTCGGGCACTGTAAAGCGAACGCAATATTTCGTTTGATGGCACCAGCAGAGCAGATGCTTTTGCTCAAGCAGTTCACCTTGACTTTGGGTCAACATTCGCTATGCATATGCGAACGACTGTGAGAGGGAGTGCCTATTTGACCATTGCGGACGAAAAAGGGCGACAGTGCAGTGCCCTCCCCAAAGTGAGTTTTATTTCAAGATTTTATTCATAGTAACCAAAATGAAACAAACAAACTCCTGTTGAAGTGCCGAAATGGATCAAGACCCCATTATCAGGAGATTTGGTGAGTTTGAGGGCATTTCCTTTACAATGTAGCTTAGATTAAATTAACTTTTGCTTACAGTTAACAGCACAATTATTTTACAATTCAGCATCGACAATTTCCAACTTGGAAACTATGAGGTTTGAGTTGAAAATATGTAGTTTGTTTAAATATAATGTTTGGGTACATAATTGAACCGATGATGCAGATAAACCAATACTGGACTTGTCATCGCTTATTGTAAGGCAGTATCTCCGTTGCAAATATAAAAATATGGTCAAAGCAAAACAGAAATATGGAAAATTGACAACAATTGTCAATGAATTGAGTGATGCAAAAAGAGGATAAATGTGAAGATATTGGAAACTTGAGAAAGAACTCATTTAAAGGTGTGATTTTGGAAATTTTTGACATTAAACCAGACTGTTGAATCCGACTTTCCGGCCTTGTTTTTTTTTAAATCAAAATTATAAGTTTTTCTATTTGAATTTACTTTTTTAAATAATATGGATTTGTCATGTTCCAATATGTCCCGATCTGCATCCATAAACTTATTTGCTTTTTTAATGTATTTTTAAACCTTTGTTTCTGATTTATACACATTTACGTGCACATATATACCTCCAACAATCAAATCCATACATTTCCATTGTAGTGGTCAAGAAACTAATCCCAAATTGTCAATGGACTTCAATTGTTTCATTAACAATCGACTAATTATCGACTCGTGCAAACAACTAACATTCAATCGGTGTTAAAGGTTTGGGTCAGTTTGGATTTATCGACTTGTGGTTTGATTCATCAGATTGTGCTTTTTGAAATTTATTTCTCGCTCAATTCTATCACGCTACAGCTCGTCTATCATGTCTCTGTATTCGGTCACCGATAATGTTGATATTTCGACACGCAAGAACCGTTTTCTTCTTGTGTCGCAGCAATTCGGCCTTGTTTTCACTGAACCAGAAGGCCAAATTGTGGAGCAGTGGCGTTGGGAAGAGATTTCCCACGCAACCATCAAGTCGCGAGCCGGCAATCTAGTCAATGTGACACGATTGAATATGGACAAATTGGAGTTCGAGAAGAAAAGAGTCGAGTTCAAGGGACGCTCAGGCAACATGGATTCGTTCTTGGATTCAATCAAGCGTTATGTCCCGGCCAAAATCACTCAACTTCCCTTGATTGGGTGCAGAAAATGTGTGTTGAAAAAGCCGACCTCAACAACGACACTTCTCGGCAGCGACCTCACCACCCTCCGAAAAGTTTTGGATATTCTGGTGGACCAGTCAAATGCTCAAGAGCAATGTCCCGACAAGGACACTCCTTTGATCCAATTTTAGGATCCATTTTTTTTAATCTCAACTTTATCTCATTTTATTTATTTTTCAATCATGTTTTTATTTTAATTTGTGAATAATAAAATTATTCGAGTTTTTATCTGCATCCTTGGCCTTCTTAATTTTCGATTAATCGTAATGAGTTAAGTTTTGATTTGATTTCATCATGGACCAATTTAGTTTTCTTCTTGTGATATCACTCAATTGTCTCAGCCTCGATTGCATTAATCGATTACATCACCCGAAATCAACAATCAAATCCAGAATTGTATTGTAGTGTAGCCCTCAATCTAAACCAAATGTCAATGGATCAATTGATTCAGTAACAATCAACTCATTATCGATTCCTGCAACAATCATCTAATCGGCGATAAGGTTTGCCCAGTTTGACTAGCTCAATCACTGTGGTTTGATTCATCAGATGCGATTTGAAAGTTTCATTCTGTTTCTCTGCTATTCACGTCAATCTTCAGTGTAACTACGTCAACATGTATTCCTTGTTTGAAGTCGTCGAACAAGTAGACATTGAATACGAGATAACTCAAAACGACCGACTCCTCCTCGTTTCCAAGGAGTTTGGCTTCATTTTTGCAGAGCCTGATGGAATTATTATCGAACAATGGCGTTGGGAAAATATCCGTCACGCTACAATCAAGGACAATTCTCGTCGCCGGGTTAACGTGACTCGGTGGATACGAAATGATTTTGATAGAAAGAAGCTGATGTTCGATTGACAACGGACAATCATGAAGACATTCTTTGAATCGATCAAGAGTTGTACCAATGCCGAGATCCAGAGAAGCATCTTCGGCAAGAAGAAGTGAGTCTTGAAGGCGCCACGCACTCACTCGATTCCACTCGGAGAAGACATCACCACTCTCCGTCAAGTTCAAGACTTTTTGGAGGTCCGAGCACCGTTTCTGACCGAACTCAAGTCCATTTTCGCAAGTCAGAAAACCGATGAGCAGTCCATCCGACCTTCGGAAGTGCTAAAGCGAATGCATCCAACACCACTGATCACTTTCTAAGTGGTTACTCAACTTTAAATTGGATTTCAACTCTAGATTTGAGCGATTCTGGATTTATTATCTTTGTATTGTTTTATCTCGATTTGTCTCGATTTGTTTCAATAAATTATTATTTGCATTTTTATTGTATTTTAAAATTTTATTTCTGATTTATACACATTTACATATATACCACCATTGCAAAGTAGTACAATAAATTATTTTTAAAACAAAAGCAAAGATTCAATTTGGGATAACTGCCAATTTGTGTTTCAATGTTGTTTTCAAATTCACATCATCCAAATGGATTTTGATACAAAAGCGACCCAAAACCTTACCTCCAAACTTTTTTAAAGTTCAAAACATTGTAACTTTACAGTTTTGCGCTCAATTTGTTGTTTGTTGACTTCAAATTGATAAATCAATCCAATTCGGCATCACTCTTGCGACTGACTCGGTAGATGTCTCTACTGTTGATCGCCAAATTGCAATGATTCATATATAAATTATCAATGGAATTAATTGTATTTGATCAAAAGAAGATAATAAAGAAAACAGTATACTATAGTGCATATTGAGAATTATTGTTTTTATTAAATTGAGATTTTGATATTTTTATTTATAGAGAAAAAATTTGATAGATAGATAGACAACATAGGTCTCATTATTTCGAACAATTATAAGCCAATCTGCACACTTCAATCTTCTTCAGGCCAAAATTTTGGGAAAATGAGCACCTTCACCCTCGCTCATTCACATCACCAACATTATCCATTTTTATCACATGATCATGATTATCGACTCGTTTCAGTTCGACCTTATTCTCATCACTGCTTCGGGATACCAACAAAGCAGTGGTAGGCAGCGCTAATCACATGAACCAAAAACCAAATAACAAAAATTAACAAAACGAATCCAAGTGGCGGGAACCAAACTACCTGGGCTTGACTCACACCGAAATAAGATTCATCGTTGTCGTCTTGAAGAAGAAGAAAGAGTCAACAACCAGCTGGTGTCTGGGTCAGGTATTAATTCTGTTAATTCTGGTCCAACTATGTTGAATTTGTAAAATATGAGATTAGTCGTAAAAATTTTGCAATCTTATCTTGTTCTGATTTCGAAGCACTTTTGCCCATTTTCACTCAATTTTTTCGATAGTTGAGAGTGAGAGCGAGTGTGTCCTTGTCGAATGGAAACTTTTGATGTTTAGCGAATATAACTCACAAACTAAATCAAAGTAGAAGATGGAGTAGGAGAAGAGGAGAGTTAGCTATTGAATGCATGCCTAATTGCAATAAATAAATCACAGTCTATAAATGTCCTAACCATAACAAATCCACTGTAAAGCTTATATAAGAAGATGAGCTCAAATGCTATTTTTGTTGATAATGTCTGAACTGGAATCGATGAGATTTTCAAATAAGGAGATGAGGCAAATAATAAAATTTAAAATCATAGAATTGTATAATCATTTTTTATTTAAAGTCTAATGTATAAATTTTATTTCTATATATTATCAAACGAATGGCAAACAAGTTTAAGTTGAGTATAATGAAAATTTGGACATTCCCTTCTGGCATTTCAGACGTAGAAAGCGGTTTCGAAAGATTGTAGGCAAACTCCAAAACTTGAATTTCAACTGTTTCATATATCATCTCAATTCTTTTTTGTTTCTTGTTTTCACAGGTGGCACACGTGGGACTATGCCTTCTACAATGCTTTCCTTACGAGCCTTGAGATATTAGTATAATAAGATTATTTTTATTGAATTGAGCATTGTTTTTGAAGAACGCAGAACAAAAGATAAATAATAAGATAATTTAGACAACACGATTGCCTCATTTCCTTGAACAATCTGCATTCACTTGCATCTTCTCCAGCATAAAATGTGAACACCCTCACCATCCACAACATCATCACCATTATCCATGTTGATCACATGACCATGATTAACTTCTCGTTTCTGTTCGATCTCATTATTCTCATCACTGGGTGGGACAGCAATACTGAAGTGGTACACAGCGCCAATCACATGAACCAAAATCACAAGGAACAAAATGAATCCGAGGGGCAGAACCCAAGCTAACTCGAATATACTTAAACCGGAAAAATACGACCCGCCGTCATCGTCGGGGTAGTCCGACGAAATAGTCAACAACCAGCTGGTGTCTGGGTCTGGTATTAATTCTGTTAATTCTGGTTCAACTATGTTGAATTAGTAAAGTTTGAGATTAGATATTAGTCATAAAATTTTGTGATCTTACCTTGTTCTGATTTCGAAGCACTTTTGCCCATTTTCACTATTTTTTTCGATATATTAGAGTGAGAGCGAGTGCGTCCTTGTCGAATGAAGATTACGAATTGAAAGTGCAATTTCACAGTCAAGTCTAATACGCAGCCAAACATGCAAACGTTTCATGCGAAAACATTTGTCCTGCGATTCTTAGTATGACAATGAATATATATTGTATTTGACATAAATACAACCACGAACTGTTTGTTTGTGTTAATTGTGCTCGATGACAATCACGCGGTTCTGGAATGACACAAAATGGTTACAATAATATTAAGAAAACACCAAAAGTTCCTGTTACAGTTTCGAGTTACAATGCAATTTGTGAACACAGAAACTTTTGATGTTTATCGAATATAACTCACAAACTAAATCAAAGTAGCAGATGAAATAGTGAAAAGGAGAGTTTACTGATGATTGCATGCGCGTACGTTGCAAATTACAATCAATAAATCACAGTCTATAACTGCTACTACTAACCATAACAAACAAACAATTCACAATAATTTAATGTGAGAAGATGAACTCGAATGCTTTGCTTTTCAAATTTGCCTAAACTGGGATTGAGATGCGATTACCGAGTAAGGAGATTAGAGGCAAATGATATACGAATTAATAACCATTAAAAGAATGGCGTGTTAATGAGAAGTTTATTTAAAAATTATAAGACAAAAAATTAATTGACAGAATTGACATTAAATTTGCCATAATACAAAAAATTGCTCAACAAGCTTTCACATTTCAACTTTGGTAAATAAGTTTGATAATAATATCAAAAAGATATATTGTAGATAGATAGAAGATGGATTTAAAGAAATAGATAAAACAGATAAAACATTGATAAAAGACAGATAAAAGAGAGACAACATGTCTCATTGTCTCGAATTACCAATTACGAATCTGTTCACTTCTTTCCCAAACCCAAAAAGTGAGCATCCTCACCATTCTTACCATCCTCACCCACTTCCATGCGGATCACATCATGATTAACGATAACTCGTTTCTGTTCCACCTTGTACACTTCATTGCGTCGGACACAACCAAAAAAGTAACCAGCCACGTGAACCAACATCCAAATCAACAAAATGAACAAAATGAATCCAAGCGCCAGGTAACAAGCTGCCTGGGCATGACTCAAACCGAAATAATAATCAGATTCGGTGCTGTTGTTGTTGGAGTTGTGGTGACTGAATCCGTGAGTTGAATTCGAAAGCCAAAAATTTGAAGTGACATTGAATGGATCGTTCGACGAATCGGCGGTCGATGAAACAATCGAATCGACGATTGTATTCGACGAATCGGAAGTAATTGGGTAGTCCGAAGAAAGATTCAACAAATTGCTGGTGTCCGGATCTGGTACTAATGTAACTGTTGGTAACTCTATGTTGAATTTGCAGTAAAGTTCAAGATTAGATTAGTCGTAAAATTTTATTATGATAATTTTATGAAGATATTACCTGAAGTTGAAGCTTCACCATAACCATGATCAATTTCATCGGTCTATGATCTTGTTTCGAAGTACCTCCGCCCATTTTCACTACTTTTATTTCGAGAGTTCAGAGTGAGAGCGAGTGTTTTTGATGAATGAAGATTACAAACTGAAAGTGCAACACAATCACAAGTCACAGTCAAATGCGCAGTCAATGCATATGCAAAGCTCAAGCGGAAACATTTGTCCTGCGATTCTGACAGTCTGACAGTGAATAAAGTCTATTTGATATTTGACATAGACACAAATACAAGTTCAATCACTCCCTTTCGGGTGTCTGTTAGTGTAACACAAACTGTTTGTGTTCAATATTATGCTCAACTACAATTTACGCAATGGAATGTCACATGAAATGGTAATAATAGGAGGAAATCATCAAAAGTTTCTGTTACAGTTTCGAGTTACAATGTAATTTGAGTTTGTTAATACAGAAACTTTTGATGTTTACCGAATATATAACTCAAACTTGATCTAACTAGTTCAAACTAGATCTACTAAATGTAGAGGAGAGTTGGTTAATGATTGCGCGTACTTTGCTAAATTGCAATCAATAAATCACGAAAAGATCAATCCACCGTAATGAAAATCTAATCCACCGTGAGCTCAGATACTTTTGATATTGCATGAACTTGGGATCGAAATGATTACCGAGTAAGGAGATGAGGCAAAAGATGATAAGAAATTAAGGATCATTAAAAAATGATGTTTTATATAAAGTTTATTCAAAACATATTTTCAAAAATCAATAGAATGAATTTACATTAAAATTTCAAAATTACAAAATTGATCGGCAAATTAATCAATTACATCTTGGACAATCATTAAACGAAAACCGATTTACACATGTTTGACACAGATTGAAGTGATCACATGAAATGAAACGATATGATGCGCGTTGTTTGGTGCAAAGTGTACAACTATGGACTGGTTCTGTTTGGGTAAAGAAAACGTGAGTTAATAGTAATATATTTAAAAAGACATTCATACTATTCGTTTCGTTTGATTGATTTTCTTCTGTTTCGTTGGTTTGTTTCTTGCATTTGGGACATTCAGTCATAGTTCGTAGGCAGTCGAGACATAGAGGCAATGTGTCGCAACATACAAAACGAACGAGTTTGGTACTTGGTGATGAATAACAAAGTCGACATTGCATTTTGGGACTTGGGATATGTGAATTATTGACTTGTTCCAGATTGACACTAGCTAATGTTTTCACAGATGAAATGTTGCCTATTGTTTCTGTGTAATTAGAAAAAATTTGTTAGTTAGTAAAAGATTGCAAGGTCTTAAGAATACTACAAACCTTTTGACTTTTTCAATGCAGAATAATTTTCTGCAATTATCACATCTTCCTGTTGAACATTCGAATCAATGGAAATAAAATTTCTCTCCAAGTGAGCATTTTGAAAGTTGACAACAGTTTTGGTTTGTATTTCCTGAACTTCAGGCTTGTTTGAATAGAAATCACAAAAGTCAACGTATTTGGGTCGATGTGAAGAGAAGGGGAACTGACCAAAGTTGAGATAGACTTGCTGGAATTGAGAGAGACTGATGAGGGCGTGGTATGGTTGGGTGGAGAAGTAGATTTTGGTTTTGGGTTTGAAGTTAATTTGGCTACCGTTGAGATAGAACTTGAAGAGTTGTTTGTCTATGTCTATTAGACATCCGACAATGTCGCCTGCTTGCCATCGGGGAATTTTCTCCAATTGAAATGTTTTGTTATCGTGATAGATGCAGCGATGGTAGCCATCGTAGCCAATTGAGAATTCGTCAAAACCTACCAATAAAGGCTCAATTCTTCTTGGATGTATTTTGGTGATTTTGTTCAAGTCAGTTCTTTTGGTGGCCCATCCAACGGTCATGGATCCAGCAGTGAGCAGCACAACTTCGAAGTAGTAGATGTGCGCACTGACTTGACATACGGACCGAATACTTTGCCAGTGCCAATCACTGCGGGAGAGGGCAGAGAGAGAGGGTGAGTTGGGGGGTGATGTCGGAGGAGGTTGAGAGGTGGTGTGTGTTGGTTAGGATTATGAGTAAGATTATGAGTGATTGAATTGAGTAAATTGGTGGAACAGACATAAAGTTGGTAGCAAATTCTATGTTCGTGTTTTGAGTTGAGCAATTCCACCACATTATTTTTCTCAAATTGGTTTCTCCATCCGTCCACCATTTGTCCAATCTTCACACAACTCTCAATCTCCCTCTTTTCTGCCTCACTCATCTCCAAGCTGTGAGTGCAATCAACACAAACAACTGTGTCCACTTGTCAGGGCTGGAGGTGAGGGTGCGTGTGAGGTAAGTGAAAACTTCGTGATGTATTTGTTTGATGTATTTGTATGAGTGATGTCGACAGCATTTGATTAGATGCAATAAAACGATGCAGATGGAACGATGTTGGGTGAGGGTGGATTGGGTTGGGATAAGTTGGAGATATGGATAGAGAAGTTCGAGCAGTTTCTCTTGATATACTTGATCAATATTATTCTCAATTACTTGTTGCACCCATTGAGCCATCACATCCACCTTGTCAACTCTGCCCAATTTCTCCTTCATCTCAATAATCGCTTGAATGTATCGAATCCCTATCCACCCTTCTTTTATTTCTACATTTCCCAGTCCCCATTCACTTATTTTTCGATCATTTTCAATGTCTCCCATCACTCTTGTCACCTCTCTGTTGAATTCATTTTGTATTTCATCATCAAAGAACAAACTCACTTGATTGTCCACTGGAATGTGCTTGAACCAGTAACCAGTGAAGCCCAATTCCAAGTATTCCGTGTCCATCAATCGATATTTCCTCTCATCGCCTCCACTTTGTTCGTGAAAAGTTGTGATTCGAATATTTCGTGGAGGGAACTTGAAGGGAGACTGACCGAAATTAAAGTGACAATGCTGGTGGGGAGTGAGTACGGCGGTGGCTAAATAAGGTTGAGAGGACAGGTTCGTTGGTGTGGGACACTTGAAAGCCTGTCCGTTGAGGTAAAACTCAACTCGTCGATTGTCTACGTCAAGCAAACAGCCGACCACATTAACTGAACAGGAAGATGATGGATTGGAGGTGGGGTGAAGTTGTCCGTTGTGACGAATAAAACATTTATAACCAACTCGCAACATAACTTGAGTGCTATCGTAAAAGCCAATTACACTGATATCCGATTCCTTTCTACTCCACCCAAACTCCATCATTCCATTTGTCAAAGAGAGTTACTTCATAAAAATAGAAATTCGATTTGACAGGAAATGGACTACGGACTGGATGTGGGTTAAAGGAAGTAAGCATAACATTGGATTGTAATTTAGTGGACAGGAATTTTTTGCTTCAAAATCGATCATGCGACAGTTTGACCAGTGGTTTATCTTTTTCATCCCTCCTTTCACCAAGGATTGTCCCTCGAACCACTTGGTACACCATTTCACCTGGTACCCTCTCTATATTCTCCAAGTTGAAGTCCATTGCTTCCGTGAATGCGTCAGGCGAATCGTTTGTCAAGTGCCGAGTGAGAGCAGTGATCAGTCTATCTTTTCTTTCTCTGCTTAGCCATGAATTCATTTCTATTTGTTCCCACCAGTCCTCCATCTTCACTATCGCCCACTTTACCATTTTCCTTATATCTTCACATTCGAGTAGTTTCACCCAGTAATCCACTACAGAGTCAACAAATTTCATCACTCAACACATTTACCCATTTGTCCATCATCCACGCCACCATCATGCACAGCACTCGATGTCTATTCCACAAGCTCTTTATGCTGGTGCCCTGTACCACTTGATCACTCACCGTTGTACGCAGTCGAACCAGAGAGCGTTGCACTTCTTTTAGACGGCTCTGATGATGATGAAGATGTATTCGCGAAACATCTCCCAAATCGCAAATTTACTTTTGTCCACCAACAAATCCACTGCTTCATCACTCAAAGCAACACGAGCAAACCTTCTTTCTTGATTCGCTCAATTAGCATGTTCTTCAATTTGTCGATTTCACTTCTTTTGTCCATTTTCAGACACACAAATAATATACAACACAATAGAACAATACAACAGCTTTGTCAGACTTTAAGACTTGGACTAAGTTAAAGTGCGTCTTATGCTTTTGATTTTGCTTCTCGAGTGGTGTCGACACAACTGATGACCATCACATCACGACGCGTCTTATCGCACAATATCACAATGACATACACCTGTGCCTTGACAACAACACTTGTGATCACTGATAATAACATATTGGGTAAGATACGTAGTACAAAATATACAACTATCACAAAAGCATGACTAGCATTGACTGCAATTACAATCAAATGTTGTAACACTTGAGTTAAGGTATCCAATGAACGGTAACAACTAACGGATACAGTACTTGTTAAGCCTGAAGTAGCAGCGCCGTTCCATCGTCGATTGGAGCCCGCGTACCTTAATTTTTGGCGCCCCTATTTTGGAATATAAGGGTGGCCCCAATATTATTCTAGTTATTCAAAATTCAATGTTATTGGTCAGACTTTAAGACTTACTTGTTAAACTTAGAGTAAAAGTGCGTCTTACGCTTTTATGTTTGCTACTCGATTGGTGTCTTATCACAATCTGTCCGCTAATGAATGACATACCTGTACCTTGATAAGTAAGACTAACCAATTGTATTACAAGACTTAAGTTAAGCATTACATGTACATTGAGCATACGTGCTGAGATAAATTATGTAGATTAAACAAGCACACAGAACACAAAAGATAATTTTTGTTTCTATGTCTAATCTCCTTTGAATCGCTATACATTTACCCTAGCATATATGGAACAAAGGAAGGTGACAAAATGGCCAACAAGCAAGTGACAATCACAATTACTAATAGGTTTGCAACACAGCAAAATATTTAGCACATACAATACAACAATCAATAAAACACAATTGAAGTTATAATGTAAAACTTACGTTTTCTAGTAAGAGTACCTTTTATTCTACAAAATAAATTAAATAAATTATATATTAATTATATATAAATTATATACGTTGTTATTATTAGCAAAATCAGGAATTTCATTTGTGAATCTCAAATTGTGATTTAGATTTATTTTATGACGATTTTAAGGGTTTAATAAGATTTGGTTTTTAATTTAAATCTGAGAATTTTATAATGGGTTAATTAATCAATTAGTTACTAAATCCAAAATCAAATACAATGGATTCTGTGATTGTTTGATGAACAATCGATTCATTAACAATCATCCTAATCGGTGATAAGTTTGGCCCAGTTTGGCCTTGCAAGGTCACTGTGATTTGTTACATCAGATGCGATTCGAAAGCTCCGCTCTTTCTGCGACTTCTACAATCATTTTACAGTGCTTACCACCTGCTTACAACATGTTTGCCTTGTTCGAAGTAGAAGAAAATACGGACGGCGAGTTCGACAAGTACTACCGGGAGGATCGTTCCCTCCTGGTATCGGAAAAATTTGGTCTGGTTTTTGCGAAACCAGACGGTTCTATCACCGAACAGTGGTGTTGGGAACACATCGACCACGCCACCATCAAATCTCCTTCAAGACGTCGGGTCAACGTCAGTCGATTCAATCGTGAAGAACGAAAGAAGCTGACGTTTTATGAATCAGCCGAAATGAAGGACTTCTTCGAATGCATCCAAGAGTGCACCTATGCCAAGATCAAGAAAAACCTTTTTGGTACGAAAAAGTGCGTCTTGAAGAAACCCCGCACTAAAACGACTCGCCTGGGCGACCGCATCAAAACTCTCGACCAAGCTTTACTCATCTTGGAAGTGGAGGCCCGGGCCGAGATGATCGAAGAGCTGAACGAGGTTTTCAGCAATCAGTGGGACAGTGACGACAACATCCTGCCCTCTGAAGTGCGCAACCGACAGCGCACAACTGAAGCAACTGAAGAGCCACTGATTACTTTCTAAGTGGTTTCTCCACTTTAATTTGGTTTCTACTCAAGTTTTGAGCAATTCTGGATTTATCCTGTATTTTACATCATTGTTATGTTGCATTTTTTATTTTTCTTAAATAAACTTAATTCGTTTTCTCATTTCTTTTGCTTATTTTCCCCAAAATATCAATTCATAAAAGCGTTTTATCAAAATTGATAGTGCAGTTTGATTTCTTAAAACTGTAAATGTAAGATGTCAATTGAAATCTGAGAATTTTATAATGTTTAACTTGTTAATTGTCCATTTATGAGCTAAATCCAAAATCAATGAATTCTGTGATTGTTTGAGTAACAATCACTTCCTACAACAATCATCTAATGGGCGATAAGATTCGTGCACTTTGGACTTGCTCGATCACTGTGATTTGATACATCAGATGCGATTCGAAAGCTTTCAACTTTCTGTGACTCTCTTTCAACTTACAGTGCGTCTCAACTTGAAATTTTATCATGCATTCCGTGTTTGAAGTGGTGGAACAAATAGACGTTGAGTATGAGATCAATCAGGAGGATCGTCTCCTGCTGGTTTCTAAGAAATATGGTCTGGTTTTCGCTAAACCAGATGGAAATATCACTGCTCAGTGGCGATGGGAGCATATCAAGCATGCCACCATCAAAGATCGGGCAAGACGTCGGGTCAACGTCAGCCTATTCAATGAACGCAAGAAATTTATGTTTCCTGGATCTGCTGAGATCATGAAGACTTTCTTCAAGTCAATTCAGGAGTGCACCAACGTCGAGATCAAGAAGAGCTTTCTCGGCAAGAAGAAATGTGTCCTCAAGACACCACGCACGGCCACAACTCGCTTGAAATCACGCTGGCGTTACAACCCTCGACCAAGCCATTCTTGCATTGGAGAACCGGGCCCCGATGATCGAGCAATTGAAAGCTGTTTTCGCTAGTCAGTGGGACAGCAACAACAACATTCGACCCTCTAATGTGCGCGCAATCCGACACCGCAACACAACCGAAGAGCCACTGATTACCTTCTAAGTGGTTTCTCTCATCTGTAATTTGGATTTCTTCTCAAGTTTTGAGCGACTCTGGATTTATCATCTATTTTACATCATTGTTATTTTGCACTTTTGTTTTTCTTAAATAAACTTGTTTTGTTTTATATTTTATTGCTTCTTTTGTTTTTAAAATATATCGATTTTTAAAATCGTTTTTCAAAATCGGCATCAAGTTTAGAGCGTTTATTGGTTTATCACCATTATTAATTTCCTTTCTCTGTTTCATCGAGATTCAATTCGATCGAGATAAAATTGTTTAAATTTTTAAATATTCAAAATATTTATTATCTTAATCACAATGACAAAATTACCACATACATTATTTTGTTGTTGTGTTGTTGAACTGATTTGCTTTGAATTTCGATTTGCTAAAATCAAATTTGAAATTGTTTAAAATTGAGATTTGATAGTCGATTTTAGTATCACTTGAACCTGCAAAAGGATTTTCCGTTTCAAACAAATCTTACAAATTCGTAAAATGTTCAACCCAATTTGATAAAATTTGAATTTTAATTCAAATTTAATTGAATTTCAAAATGATCGCCTTGTTAACCAATTAGGAGTTAAATCATCAAATTTCAATTCAAAGGATTCTGTGATTGTTTGATTGTAACAATCGGTTCATTAACGTCCTGCAACAATCATCCGATATAAGTTTGGCCCAGTTTGGCCTTGCTCGATCACTGAGATTTGAAACATCAGATGCTACTCGAAAGCTCCGCTCTTTCTGCTATTCTCTCAAACAAGTTACAGTGCCTTCACTCAAAATGTTTTCCTACTTCCGAGTTGTGGAACAAATAGATGATTGGAGGAGTGGTGATCGCCAAATGCACCTGGAAGACCGACTCCTTCATGTCTCGAAGCGTTTCGGTCTGATCTTCACCAAACCAAATGGACGCATCATCTCGCAATGGTGCTGGGAAGACATTAGCCATGTCACCCTAAAAAGCGTATCCCGTCAACGGGTGAACGTTTCACGGATAGGCTTTGACCGAAAGAAGCTCAAGTTCGTCGGTCCAATCGGGACTAATCGACCGGTTCTTTGAGTCGAATCTAACGATATGTAAAGGCCGAGATCAAAATTAACCTTCTTGGCAAGAAAAAGTGTTTTTAATTAATAATCAACAAAGATTTTTCAAATTAGTAATATGAAATGTTACAATGTTTTACTGTACATTTGAACTGATTTGGTTCGAATTTCTGATGGTAAAATCAAGCGAACCTTACGATAGTGATTCTTGTCTGGCTTGTTAGTTGAAGTCGACTCATAACGAACCCGATTCTCCAATTCCATTTTGTTTCGAAATCACTTACATTTGTAATGTTTACTCCTAGGGGTTCAGACCAGAAGAGAGGACCCATTGACTTGAGGATTGTCTTTGTCTGATCAAACTGCGCGTGCGTACAACCTTGGACGAGTTCTAAGAAGTTATTCAATTCCGAAGAATCGTCAAACTCGAGATTCAGTGTATAAGTTGTATGACCGCGAAATGAATTTACAGAAAGTAGTCCCTTTTCACGATCCACGATTATGATTTCGGTAAAATCTTGCCATTGACACTGCATCGTGATTGTGCCAGTTGTGCCACTGCAGAGGAGTAATCCAAATTTCTTGGAAACATAAACGAGAGCACAATTTTGTTTAAATGGGATTCGATAATCGATTTTATGATTCTCACTTGACTGATCAATTTGATCTTCAACCTCAAACAAATCCCACAAATTCGTGATGTTGAGCCCAATTTGAGTCGATTTAGCATAGGGCGGTTTGAAAATACACTTTTTATTCTTGATTCCAAACAAACTCCTTTTCAATTTTAACATTCACACATTTTTGAATCATCTCAAAGAGAAAATCCAGACCATCTTCCGGTTCAAGGACAAGATTTGTACGATAACGTGAGCCGCCATGATGTTCAGTCAAACTCACCAAACCATTTGATCGACTTTTGATTGTGAGATGAGTCAGAGTTTGCCATTGAAACTGTCGGATAACCTCACCGGATTCGACATTTGTCAAGACAAGACCAAATTGAGGTAAAATGTAGATGCGACCCTATTTGCTCGTGGGGCACGGGATTGGTGACTCGAAAGTGGTGATTGACATGTTCAGGAGAAAATCAAAAGACTAATAATGTAAACAGAAATCGAGAGAGATGCAATTACTTTGCTTTTTAATTGCTCTATATATTGCAGAGAAGAGAAGATTAATGGAAAATTACATTGCATTAGAATCAGAAATGCGCATGCGTAATGGATTCAAGTGAATCATGCAATCGTCATTGTTTTACAATTCGACTATTAAACTGGGCTATTCAAGGACTTTGTTGTTTCAGTTGTTTTTGCTTAACCAGTTCAAAATGCAGTCATTGGTATGTGCACAATTGCTCGCACAGGCTTTTCGATCACTTCCGACAAAATGATTTAATGAGTCGTAGTTCGAGAGTTGGAGCGCTACTTTGACTCGATTTGCTGGATCGCGAATTTTGTTGATCAGTTTGTTTCGGTACAGAATTCTGTCTGTATAGGCTGGGGAAGCTTTTCTGTTTAAAAATATAAATATATATTTAAATATAAAAAATAATTTCAAAAATAAAAATAAATCACATACTTCCAATTGTAGTCATTAGTTCCAGGAACAAATTTATAAGTTGGAGCAAATTTAACTTCTGGTTCTTGAAATTCAGAAAAAGGCGATTCGTTCACGTCTTTGTTTGTTGAGCTTTATGATTTAAAAAAATTTAAGTTTTAAAAAATTTAAAACAAAATTTATGAAAAACAACAAACCTGATCAAATCTGAGTATTCCATCAAAACTAGAATTTCGATTCGGATTTTGTACTAAAGAATCGTAAAGTTGAATACTTGTAAGATTTTCAAATCGAGAATTTAAAGACGCCCATAAAGAATGAATAACTAAAATTTAAAAAATTAAGATTTTAAAAAAAAGATTTTTATAAAAATCATAAAAACTTACTCCTGTTCCAGAATTCTCTCTCGATCATTATTGAAATTTCACACTTTTCAATTATCGAATGATAATCTTTGATTCTCTGTTCTTCACTTCCACCCGTAAAATGAGCGCCCACAAATGCAAATGACACTTCTTTGTATTTCAATCTAATTGCGGATCCGCCTCGCCGTCCCCCAAAATTGATTGATTCAAAAATTGATTATTGAATTCAGCTCAACTTTTCCTTCTTGACATAAATCGACAAGGTCGTGTACATGTTCCGTTTTCGTTCCAGTTTTTACGTAACCTTTGACCCAAAGAGTCGAGTCGAATGCATGCATCCAGGAGTCACGGGTAATTAGGGTATCAGGCGGATAGATCTTGCAGGGCGATTACGTAAATATCGTGATTTGAGCAAGGTCAAAATCGAATAGAGATCGGACAGGTTATCGGAAGGAGCATTCTTCTCGTCTACATTGTAGGTTAGTAGATAGATACTGTGTGGGTTAAAGGATCAAAGGTCAAAGGTTAAATGTCAAAGTAAAAAATGGGTCAGATCATCTTTAAAAACATTACCTAAAAATTTTGAACTTTGACCGGTTCTCGAACTTGAACAATTTTACTTTTCTTATTCATACTACTACTACACTGTTCACGATGTTTCACAAATTGTTTAATGAAACCCATTTGCAGTTTGACCAAACTCGAACACGAATAAAGACGATTCATGGATTCGGTTTCTTGTTTTGTCAGTTCGCTTGTTGTTCGAGCAGAACTAAAATTGAAAACATTATTTTTGTGTTGTTGCACCAATCCCCAACGTATGAACCAATAGATAGACAAGTGTTTGAAGTTGAAAACATTCTGGACTTAGACGGATAACCGATTTGGTACCACCTTAGAACTACTCAAATCGAGGGACATACATTGATTTTGAGTTTGGGTTACTTGGAATTTGAAGATAATGAGAATTTGAATCATTTGGGGGATTTTTCACGAAATCGCACACAGGAACGCCATGCTATGTGATACATTGCACTGTGGATTAGACAGTGCTGGGCTGCGGTGGCATTTCGAATCGATTACATAAGGAATTTGTCCATTGTTCCAGAGAGGGGTTGAGTTAGTCGTAGATTGAATTGAAATTACAACAGAAAAAGCAATGACAAAAATAAATGACAGAATTAAGGATATTTTTAGAAAGTTTCATTTTGAATCAGAAGACTAGACTTTCTTACAAGACAAGTCTCCGCCAAATAACCAAAATATCACGATGCGTATACAGATACAAATGTAAATGTACAAATGTGTTGTACAAATCAAATTGGCATCGCTCTATCATTCATATCACGTTGAATCACATGTGTAGCATGTTTATAAAACAAATTTCTCGCTAATTGATTGATAAAACAACCAAATGAATGGATTTGCCTTGTTTGCTTCTGAACCCAAAACTGAGTAGATGCAAAATTATCGAGAAAATCGATCATACAAGGATGGAAGCTCGACTTTTAGCACATTTTCATAAGAAAAACAATTTGATTGATTATTAGCATCCAAATGTCAAAGTAAATGTATGAAATCTTTCTTTTTATTGAGAAATTGTTTTAAACTCATTGTAACAAAATTTTACTATTAAAAAGTCGAATTTTCAGAAATTTTAATTTGTATTTCAAAACAATCTGAACTCACTTAAAATCGATTCAAACCATTTGCATTTGTCTCACCATTGCACGACTCCACCAACTTCCAACACTATGAAGTCGTAGAAATCCCTTTTCCAGTTCGAGTGACAATTTTGGCAATAGAATCGATAATTCGTTTACCGAACGTTAAAATTCTGTTTTTGGACTTTTGTTTTTGTTCTCCAATCTGTTTGACCTTGACACATTTGTTGTAATACTTGACAATCTGTCTAATGTAACTCATTTGTAGTTTTTACTGGATTTGGACAGGGCGTACAGTTTGTTGGAGCGTTTCGATTTCGAGTTTGGTTGTATATTTTGTTGTTTGTGCTTTTTCTTGTAGACTTTGGGCGTCGAAACTGAATTGGACACGTGGCGGTAGGTGTTGTTCCATTCATATAATCCATTTCATAAAGTCCAAGAATGTGCATTAAAAGATAGACAATATTCTCCTTCGTGTGACATTCAGGACTTAGACTTATGACAGATACTTTGGTACTCGATTCAGATGCTGTACGGATCAACTGATCGAGTGGATGCACATTCATTTAGATTCAATTGAATTTGAAGATAATTTGAATCATTTCGAATTTTTCACGAAATCGCACACATGAACATTGTGTTATGTGATACATTGCACTGTGGATTAGACATTGTTGGTCTGGGGAGACATTCGAATCGATTTCATAAGGAATTTGTCTATTGTGCCAGATAGGGGCTAAGTTTGTTGCTGCTTGAAATGAAATGCAAAAAAGAACACGATCAACAGAATTGAAAATATTTGAGGATTCATCCTTTAAGGTCAAAGTAAAATTGCGCGTTTGTCTTATGATTTAACGAATGTTGCATTTTCTGTTGATAATAATATGATAAAACACAAATGCTTAATGATGAGACATTTACATCTACATGTTAGCATAAACATCGTATTCACAAGTGATATATCAAAAATTGAGTAAATGAATGCTCTCTCCTTGTTTACGTGATAAATCAAAAAAGTGTCTTTGATTTCCCCTTCAATTTCTGCAAGAAAACTTATTGATTATACGTCGAAGTCTAAAATGTTAAAAAATCCCATTAACTTTTCTAATTTCAGTTTTGATTTTGTACAATTTCGTGTATTCAGCTCCAATTGCTTATAAAAATTGTGAAAAAGTTGTCGAACAAATAGTTGAAGGAGATATTTTGATTCGAAGAAGTGTGCCTTGTAGGTACGTTGCTAAATTTAACAATTTTGCTAAATAAAAATAGATCATTTTTAAATAATGAAATACTAGGTAGCACTTCGACTGTCTCAAAAGTTGTGTCTAATGAAAATTTGGACATTTCCCAGACGTAGTAAGCGGTTTTCGACAGATTCTTGAAGACGCCAAGAACCATATCGACACCCCTGGGCTCCAACATGACCAACATTAACCAAGTTGTGCGCTTCATGAACAAGTTGGCCATTTATTTATTTTATCATTTTATTTCCAAATCATAATAATCACAAAAATTTGAAATTTTAAATTACAATGTTTTGCTATGCATTTGAACTGATTTGGTTCGAATTTCTGATGGTAAAATCAAGCGAACCTTACGATAGTGATTCTTGTCTGGCTTGTTAGTTGAAGTCGATTCATAACGAACCCGATTCTCCAGTTCCATTTGATCAAAATCACTTACGTTTGTAATGTTCACTCCTAGGGGTTCAGACCAGATAGGAGGACCCATTGACTTGAGGATTGTCTTTGTCTGATCAAACTGCGCGTGCGTACAACCTTGGACGAGTTCTAAGAAGTTATTCAATTCCGAAGAATCGTCAAACTCGAGATTCAGTGTATAAGTTGTATGACCGCGAAATGAATTTACAGAAAGTAGTCCCTTTTCACGATCCACGATTATGATTTCGGTAAAATCTTGCCATTGACACTGCATCGTGATTGTGCCAGTTGTGCCACTGCAGAGGAGTAATCCAAATTTCTTGGAAACATAAACGAGAGCACAATTTTGTTTAAATGGGATTCGATAATCGATTTTATGATTCTCACTTGACTGATCAATTTGATCTTCAACCTCAAACAAATCCCACAAATTCGTGATATTCAACCCAATTTGAGTCGATTTAGCATAGGGCGGTTTGAAAATACACTTTTTATTCTTGATTCCAAACAAACTCTTTTCAATTTTAACATTCACACATTTTTGAATCATCTCAAAGAGAAAATCGACACCATCTTCTGGTTCAAGGACAAGATTTGTACGATAACGTGAGCCGCCATGATGTTCAGTCAAACTCACCAAACCATTTGATCGACTTTTGATTGTGAGATGAGTCAGAGTTTGCCATTGAAACTGTCGGATAACCTCACCGGATTCGACATTTGTCAAGACAAGACCAAATTGAGGTAAAATGTAGATGCGACCCTATTTGCTCGCTGGGCACGGGATTGGGGATTCGAAAGTGGTGATTGACATGTTCGGGAAAAACCAAAAGACTAATGATGTAAATGTAAACAGAAATCAGAGAGATGCAATTACTTTGCTTTTTAATTGCTTTATATATTACAGAGAAGAGGATTAATCGTTAATAGAAAGTTATATAACATTAGAATCGAAATGCTCATGCGTAATGGATTCAACTGAAATGCAATCGATTGTTTTCGACTATTAAACGTTCAAGGACTTTTCAGTTTTTGCTTAACCAGTTCAAAAGCAGACACTGGTATTTGCACAATTGCTCGCACAGGGCTTTCGATCACTTCCGACAAAATGGTTAAATGAATCATAATTTGAAAGTTGTATTTCAACTTTGATTCGATTTGCTGGATCGCGCATTTTTGACCAGTTTGTTTCGATAGAGAATTCTGTCAAGATGCTCATTGTACGAACTTGTTTCCAAATTCGTTGCTTCCTTATGGTTATTGTGATTGGGAGACTCAATAAACGAAATCGAATCTAAACCTATTTGAGTGTTGTTTCCACTGAACTTCCTCATCTCAACGAATCTAATCAGATCAATGCAACTCGTCTCAAGGACTGTGAGGTATGGATTTCTGTATGTGCACCTCGAGCTACGGTTCCAAGGACACCGATCGGCGGTCTATCGATCAGTCTGATCAACTGATCGGCTCGCTTGCCATGGGAGACACATCTCTCGGTGAGCACCCTTGAGGGTTCTAACAATCCCAACACAGGATACGGGTATTCTCCGGGCCGAAATTTAGGTGGTTCAAACCAACCCTTAGGGACAGTGAGCCTCGACTCTTATTGACCGTCGATTGCTAAACTAATCAATGTCCTCATGAGCTGTCAATGACCATTGAGCGTTCATTTAGCCACGGGTCACATCCAGAATCCTACCTCAGTTGCTCAATCAAAAAAAGGGCCAAGTGGCCCCGGTCCCATGATCCGGTAAATCATATAGCCAGGCCATGGGTCAGAGTGTCCCTCTCGTCTTGGGCCATCTGACCTGTCTGGCTCCATCAAATAGACCCAACATCCGGCAACATCCACAAATGCCGTATAAATCAGGTCATGACATTTCTCAAATGTTATCTAATCTTTAATCTCAATTTGTCAGGTGTTTTAAACCGCCACAACTTGTTTTTGATGATGAAAATGTAACAGGACAGCAAATAGGCACTTCTTTTTTGATATTACCACTTTAAGCTTTTTTACAATGGTGAATCCACGCGTCTCATGTATATCACCTCTACAGTAGTCACAGTAACAATCATTAAACGCTCAGACCACAGTTACAGTATTGACAGATTATGATTGGTTTATGTCTCCTAAAAACTTGTTTTGCAATTTGCAAATTGGATTTTTGGAAAATTTTGTTTATCAATTCTTTAATTTGTCGTCATTAGACGTTGCTTTTACATTAAAAATCTCCAACACTTGATACAGACTGAACATTAATGATCGCTCCTTGCAAATTGGCATTGGACATGTTGACTACTGCTAACGATGTGGAAGGATTGTTGACAATAGATTGAGCATTGGTCGGCTGGGGTTTGTATATCTTCTTATCTTGCACAATCCATATCTAAATAGTATTTGTTTGAGATAAGTGACTGTTACTTCAACAAACTCAACACAAACCTCGCATATTATGGTCAGCTTGTCATTGGGTAGAAAATGGCTGGTTTGAGATGGATTTTGAAGAATAGATTGAGGAAGAAATTTTGATTTGCTAACTTTGTTATGCTTGGAAATGGTTGATTGACTATCTAATTGGAAAATTTATTATTACAATGATTTAAATATTGCAGAAATAATTCATGAAGCTACTTACTCCATATCGACATTTTTTGTCCATCAGCACAGAGAATTGATATTCGATATTGAACTGTGACTTGGTTGGTGTGCTGTGAGGCATTGAACAGATCGAGTGAAGTATAGTTTCTTTTGTTCAGATTGTTACCATTTGGCAATAGACGAAGATGAAATACAAATCGAGTGTCGATTGGTGGTGTGAATATTTGTGAATCGATAAATTGATTCGTTTTAGTATTGAGACAGAGAGCACTGAACTTGTCGATGGTCCACTGGTGGGAGACAAAATGAACTGCTTTCTTGGTGAGATCTGTGATGCTTTCGGATTTGTGAACAGAGTCTGACATTTGGGATTGGTTCACAGTTTCAGTTCCTTCAATCGAATCCATCTACAATAAACATTTTGTTTTTGTTACTCTCAGTCTTAATTTCAATCCACTACTTACCATGTAACTCATCTCGCAATATATCCGCAGTTGGTTGTTGTGAACAAATCCATTCGAATTATGCAGAAGATAATCTCGATTTAATCCAAAATATTTTCCATTTTTAGCTTCAATTTTGTCTGTCAATTCTGTAACATCTCATATCAATATCCATTGATCAATTAGTCAATCCATACCTCGAGTATAGCTCTCTTCACCATCCACATCGAGTATCGATATTCTCCAGTGAACATTCACACTATTTTCATTGTCATTCCAAATGACTATAACCACATTATCTTTACTTTCTTCACTAAATCCATTTGGGTACAATCTCCAGACAGAATCGTTCACTTTGTTCTTTGAGTGCAGGAAAGTGGTCCGACTGAATGAAGTATGGAGTTACATCACTCGATTCAAACAGTTCACCAAAGTTAGTCACAGTCCAGGTGTGTGCCACTTTGGTGACCTTGTTAGCACAGTCGAATCGACACTTGCCCAGCTCGTTGTTCGTGATTACATTCAAAATAGGCTCGTCAGCTTGCAAGTAAATCTGTGAGAGGATGTAGAACTTTTTTTTGGAACATGGCAATTTGATCAGAGAACATACCTCGAAGTGTAGTGTTAGTTGGTTGTAAGGCAACAGATTAAATGAACAATTCAACAATGAAGAATGTTCAATGAATTTGGGTTTTATTATTCCTTCCTTAAATAAACAATAAACATCTAATCCTAAAAAATAAAAAATTTAATTTTGGTCATCCTTTTTTGATCGCTTCATTTACCTTTTTTCTTGCACCTATCTCCATTTTCATCTTCAATCGACACATTCCATCTACATCTAATCTTCCCATTATACATCTCTGGCATGGTAGCCACACCAACCCCCAATCGATACATAGTCTTTCACACTTTCTTCATGACCTTTTGGATATAAACAGAGTCGAAATCCAAATAGTTCGTTGTTTGGTGGTGAAACCCTATTTGAACAAAGTAGCCATTTCCACGGATGATCTTCATCGTATAGTCTACTATAATTTGCAATGGTCCATTTAAAGTTAAATTTAATGTAGGAACACTGGGAATCTTTAAACAAGCCGAAGAATTTCTTCATTTTTGTATCAAATAAAAACGAAACAATATTTTAATGGCAGTGTGGTCGTATTAGTTTAAACTTGAGAGGAATTCTCTCAAGCAAAGTGATCCAGTATGCACACAAATTAATCATACACAGTCTTATCACTCATCACATGACAAATCATTATCAATCAATATTCATCTTATACCTTTACATTTAAGATCTCTTAAGCGTATACCTTTAATGCCTATGAGAGGCACGTAATGCAACGAGTATACGCAAACAATGCTAGTCAAATGTGTTATCGCAATATAATCACCTGTATATGTTAAAAGACACAGATAAGAAGTCAGCCATTAGATTCAGAGTGTTGAGTACGTAAAGTCAAATCAAGTCCAATTGATATTGCAATTATTGCCAATAAATAACCGAACCAGATTTAATGACGAAATTCAAATCATCTGCAAAACATGAAATAACCATCGTTACACGATTTACAAATTATACTCAAAATGAATAAACAATAAGGTTTGAATTTTAGGAATGAATTTTAAAAATAGCATTAACGGCTTGTTTTGATGGTGTACATGTAACAAGACAACAAATAGTCATTTCTCTTTTGATATTACCACTTTTAGCTTCTCACAATGTTGAATCCACTCCTCTCATGTACACCACCTTTACAGTTGTCATAGAAACAATCATAGAACACTTAGACCACAAGTACAGTTACAGTATTGACAGATTATGATTGGTTTATGTCTCTAAAGACTCGATGCGATTGGATTTTGGGAAATTTTGTTTATTAATTCTTTAATTTGTCGTCATTAGACGTTGCTTTGACATTGAAATCTCCAACATTTGACACAGACTGCACATTAATGATCGCTCCTTGCAAATTGGCATTAGACATGTTGACTACTGCTGACGATGTTGAAGGATTGTTGAAAATATATTGAGCGTTGGTCGGCTGGGGTTTGTATATCTTCTTATCTTGCACAATCCATATCTAAATAGTATTTGTTTGAGATAAGTGACTGTTACTGTGCAGTAAACTCAACACAAACCTCGCATATTATGGTCAGCTTGTCATTGGGTAGAAAATGGCTGGTTTGAGATGGATTTTGAAGAATAGATTTTGGAAAAAATATTTGATTTGCTAACTTTGTTATGCTTGGAAATAGTTGATTGATTATCTAATTAAAAAATTTATAATCTTAATAATCTTAATAATATTGTATATTGGAGTAAGGAAAAGTGAGTTCGTCGTTGTGGGATCGCTCAAAGGTACAGTGTGTGACATGCGCAGTAGAGAAATTCTTTTATATTGAGTACATACACACACAATGCCCTACTGACAGTACACAATCCAATCTTAATAATATTATACAAAAGAAACGTTTGCTAAGCAACAAATGGCTACGTGACTAGTTTCCTTGTAAAAACACCTTTCAGGTGAGTTCACTAATTAATTTAATTGTATTCATTAAAGATTCTTAAAAAATAATGTAATTTTGAGCGAATGTCTCTGTCAAATGGATTGGATGCATGCATATTAGAGCAATTTATTGAGGTTTGGTTTGCGTTGATTCGAATCATAGGTGGTTTTCTAGTTAGGCAAAATTTAGATGTTCTGTACATGCAAGTCTAAATTTGAAGTAATTGAAAAAGATGAGATTTCGAGTTTTTAGAAGTTGATATTCATTTGCATTTGTATTTGACCCATATACCAGTGGTAGTAATTCACAATATTTTGTTAGTGCACAGCTCAATCACAATAAGCAAAACATTTTTTTTATCCTTTTTCTTCTAAAACTGTGAAGAACTTCGAAAAAGTGACGACACATGCACATAAACATTTTTTTGTCACCATACGCGATGCGACATCACAATTGTAACCAGAATAATGAAATTTGCTCTACTATGACAACATAAACAAGGTGATAAATCTTCCTTGCATTAGTGACTGGAGTGCAACACATTAATGGACAGGTGGCCTTTAGACTGATTGCTTCTATGGTTAGTGTACACATTTGAGTGCACACGTGTGGCAGTCATAAATAAACAAAGTTTTACAGTTTTCCCGAAAAAATGCAACACCTTTAGATATAAATATTGCACATATATACAGAATATGTATACAACATAGACACATTTCTAGTAAAAAATTGTTTATTGCTCTTCGCCCTAAATGCATAAATGTCTTCTAATTTCTAGTCTTTTTAATTTTTTATTTTCTAAGATTGCAATTTCACACAGTTTCATTTGATTGGTGGTGATTTTGGTGTTCTGTTTTTTATTTGTTTGAGTTGTGATTTTCATCGTTTCAACCTTTGTGTTGTTGAAACACAAAACAAAACTGAAAAATGTCTCAACACTCTAAGAAAAGTCATACGCGTCACGGCGTAAGGGTCCTTAATCTCACGGCTATTCGCGTACTGTTTTCGTACGCGAAGCGCCGTATGAAATTTCAGAAAATGTACGCGAGGAGGCGTACGGTTTTGAAAGAGAATGGGTCAAATTTGCGTACGGCTCAGAGCGTACTACCGTACGCCACTACGCGTACTATATATTTGACCAACTACGCCTTCATAATAAAATTTAACATCAAACATATCGTTTATTAACAATGATTTACTCAAACAAATTATACTAAAAACAAGTCCATATTCACAAAATTCAATATAGAATGTTATAGAATGCTCTTTATGTAATGAATGTATTGACGGCAGATACCAGAAATGTGTAGTCGTAAGCTCGTTTATCAGCACTGGCGAAACATGTGGGATTACTTGTTGGTTATTTGGACAGCAATAGACTGTAAATTGTGTGGTGCCAGTATTCATGAGTGTCGAGAAAGTTGTGATGAAAAAGACCGGTTTTGTCCATTGGTGATCTGCTCGATGTGAACCGTGCTGGAATAGAGGAACTTAAAATTCGTGTTGGTAATACGTTGTCCGACGTTGAAAGACGTTATTATTGACCACCGTGGTACCAGGTTACCCTTGTTGCAGCAAGAGAAGTATGCTCTGTGATAGGTCTGGACTCTGGAGTGCGAACAATAATTTGACAATTTTTGTTGATTATTTTTTCATGTCTAATCAAAACACCTACTATCGTTGCCAACAAGATCGTTTCCTCTTGGTAATGCTGCTAATGAATTAATGTGCACATGAGCTGCAACGTCTAGATTTTACTCACTGTCACTGTTATTCACTGTAGTAGCAATTTGGGAGGCCTCGGGAATGTGTTCATTGAACTTCTTGTTCACCAGTGTTTCATCAATTGTTGGAGTAGATTAGCAATTAGCAGATTGGGCAGATTGTTGAAAAATTTGAATGATGACATATGACAATATTGCGGTTGAGAATTTGTGCAATTTAGTTTTTAAAAATTTACGTTAAAAACTGCACAGTTTAGAATCAACCAAATAAGAAATTCTCTTGTTGTACATAGTTCTGCTGAGTATTGAGTAATGATTCCTAAACTTTGTAAATCACAAAACAATGAACGAACAGACGTATTAAATATCGATGCACTGATGTAGTAATTAGAGATGGTCGATTAGTTCGATCCAGAAACACGGGTAAAAATATCAAATCAAAACAGTACATAACAAACACAAACCAACACAAGAGGACAGTCTGCCAGCCAGCAGCAAAGGCCAACGGTCGCGTCTAGTCGAGTAGCAACAGTGTGGACAGTGCTACAGTGCAATGTGTGGTAGCGAGTGAATGTGTTGTGTAGGGTGGGAGGTACAATTCATGCACAGGCAAGAGGTATCGATGGTGAAGGGTGAAGGGGACATCGATTGTGATGGCAAAGAATATTACCAATAGAACATTCGTAATTCGTACATTTGCATTTGAGGCACAGTAATTTTAAATTTTAAATTTTAAATTTAAGGGTTGTGTGGTTAAGGGTAATTTGTAATTGGAACAACATTTTCCTTGTCCGTTGCGTTCTATTATTTAATCAATTTTTCAATCATGATTTCCATCATTTGTACTTTAGTAGATTCAAATTACCTCTCATTCACAAGTAATGTAAAAAGACCAATTGATCATCAGTGCGTTTTGGGGTAATTTGCCTTGGCAATGTTGATTTACAAAAACATTTCTTATGTGATCGTAAAAGGAAAAACACATTTACTCATTTACAAACGAATCAGTGAAGCATTTTCTGTTATATGCACATGTTTATAGCATGATTTGTGTTTACTTGTTATCATCGTACATCGTATATGGCATAAATTCATAAGTAATATATATCAAAACTGAATGTAAATAAATGAATTGTTTATGCATCAAAATCAAAAGCCTGATTCAAAAAACAATGATTGTTTTTGGTGTATTGATTTAAATGCTCAATACATTTGTACATCAATTTGCATCAATTTGTGAATGTTTGCGTTTTATCCTAAATTTCTTCTTACACTTTGGACAATCGTCGATCCGATCGACACAGTCGCGACAGAAGCTCAGTGTGTCACAGCAAACAAATCGAAGTAAAGTGCTCTCGGGTTTTTCGCGACAAAGTTGACACTCGGTTGGAACGGACGAGACTGATGCAACTGTAAAATATTTATGAAAATTATAAATTGTAAAATAAATTCTTACCATTTGTAACAGCGCTGCTTAGTATGACATTTTCGGATTGAGTTGTAGAATGATTCGATATGAGAACATTGGTCAATTGAGCATTGGTCAGATTGATTGAGGATGAAGAGTTGGACTGGGTTGAGGTTGTGGGAGGGGATTGGTGAAAGTCGAGATAGTCGATTCGTTTTGGTGGGTACTGGAAGGAGTCTTGACCGAAATTGAAGTAGACCTGCTGGTGGGTTGACAGACTGACACTGGCGTGGTAAGGTTGAGAAGAGAAGTAAATGTTTGAGGGTAGGGGAACTACGTTACCATTCAGGGAGAATGCGAATTGACGAGTCACTTGATTGAGAAGACAACCAATCACATCTCCTGCTTTCCATCGAGAAATGGTTTCGATCTTTGATTCGCTGCCTTCATGTCGAACCCATCGATTGTATCCATCGAATCCAATCGAGAATTCATCACCGCCCACCTCTGTTCTGACCAAATCAGTTCTTTTGGTGGCCCAGCCAATGGTCATGGGTCCCGCAGTGAGCAGCACCACCTCGAAGTAGTAGATGTGCGCACTGACTTGACAAACGGACCGAACACTTTGCCAGTGCCAATCAGAGCGGGCAGATAGGTGATTGGGAGAGAGGGAAACGTAAGGGGAGCCATCGTGCGTGTCTAGGACGGCTGGGGTGTTGGGGATGGGACTATTTGTTAGAAGGTTGAGAGTAGTGATCAAATTTTGGTAACAGAAAAAAATTTGGTACTGAATTCGATGTTCATATTTAGAGCTGAGCAATTCTGCCAAATTCTTCCCCTCAAATTGGTATTTCCATCCGTCCACCATTTGTCCAATCTGTCCACAACTCTCAATCTCTCTCTTCTCTTCCTCACTCATCTCTAAGTCTGTGAGTGCAATCAACACAAACAACTGTGTCCATTCATCACGGATGGAGGTGAAGGTGCGTGTGAGGTAAGTAAAGACTTCGTGATGTATTTGTTCGATGAAAGAGTATGAGTGATGTCGACAACATTTGATGAGATGCAGTAGAACGACACAGATGGAACGATGTTGGGTGAGGGTGGATTGGGTTGGGTTAAGTTGGAGATATGGATAGAGAAGTTCGAGCAGTTTGGATTGATATACTTGATCAATATTATTCTCAATTACTTGTTCAACCCATTGAGCCATCACATCCACCTTGTCAACTCTGCCAAATTTCTCCTTCATCTCAATAATCGCTTGAATATATCGAATCCCTATCCACCATTCTATTCCTACATTTCCCTGTCCCCATTCACTTATTTTCTCTGTTGAATCCATTTTGTATTTCATCATCAAAGAACAAACTCACTTTATTGTCCACTGGAATATGCTTGAACCAGTATTCATTTTTGAACAAGTATTCAGTGTCCATCAATCGATATTTTCTCTCATCGCCTCCACTTTGTTTGTGAAAAGTTGTGATTCGAATATTTCGTGGAGGGAACTTGAAGGGAAACTGACCGAAATTAAAGTGACAATGCTGGTGGGGAGTGAGTACGACGGTGGCTAAATAAGGTTGAGAGGACAGGTTCGTTGGTGTGGGGCACTTTAAAGCCTGTCCGTTGAGGTAAAACTCAACTCGTCGATTTTCAACGTCAAGCAAACAGCCGACCACATTAAGTGAACAGGAAGATGATGGATTGGAGGTGGGGTGACGTTGTCCGTTGTGACGAATAAAACATTCATCACCAACTTGCAAAATAATCGAGTGGTCATCGTAAATGTCAAATATATCGAATCTAGATTCCATTCTACTCCATCCAAACTTCATCACTCCATTTGTCAAAAGTGTTACTTCATAGAAATATACATTCGATTTGACGGGAAATGGACTACGGACTGGAAGGGGAAATTCTGGACGAAAGTAAAAAATGTCATTGGGAAGGTAATTTGTGGAATTTCTTGCTTCGAATCGATCACGTGACAGTTTGACCGGTGGTATCTTTTTCACACCTCCTTTCACCAGATTGTCCTCGAACCACTTGGCACACCATTTCACCTGGTACCGCTCTATATTGCCCAAGTTGAAGTCCATTTCTTCCGTGAATGTGTCAGTCGAGTCGTTTGTCGAGTGCCGAGTGAGAGCAGTGATCAGTCGATCTTTTCTTTCACTGCTTAGCCATGATTTAATTTCTATTTGTTCCCACCAGTTCTCCATCTTCAGTATCGCCCACTTCACCATTTTCATATCTTCACATTCGAGTAGTTTCACCCAGTAATCCACTACAGAGTCAATAGTTTCATCACTCCACACATCTCCCCATTTGTCCATCATCCACGCCACCATCATGCACAGCACTCGATGTCTATTCCACAGGCTCTGCCCCTGCCCACGTAGTCTGGAAAACACTTGAAGTGCATCCTTGAAGTATATCTGCTACTCCAAGTAGCTTCTTCAAGTAGCCCCTGAAGAGCTGCTTGAAGGGTTATACCTGCTCTAAGTAGCACTGGAGTAGCACTTGGAGAAGGTATAACACTTGAAGCACTACTTCAAGTGCATACTTGGAGAGTTGTCAAATTAAAACAATAATAACGTCCATTTATAAATTAACATTCCACCCTCTTTTACTACATTAATTTAATGATAAATTGACAAAGATTTGTAAATTTTATTATTTATTGATTTATTACATCATTTATGGCGGTTAAATAATCGAAACACATAATACTTTTCATTCATATGACAATATGTACACAATTCGGACCAATCGGATGGGTCAACTTTGGTTAATCGATTAGAAATGCCTTCAGATTGATATACATAATCAAACTTTAAATTAGTCGACCTTCTTGACTCTTTGAGATCAGATACAGTGACATTTTTACATTTCGTCAACTCATTTGCAAGGAACCAAAGCTTGGAAGTGTCTTTCTCTTGTAAGATTATGTTGATCAAAAAATATCTGCCAGATTTTGTGCGCAAACAATGGTTGATAGTTTTGGTTGCCGTGTTGAGGTTGTATGACTTTGTGCACACAGTTTGGCCTTGCCAGAACACCTTGTCAAGTGAAAGGAATTGTTTGTCTTCTTGTGGTGAGTAATTAATTGCCTTCATGTGCATTTGACGATCATCAGAAGTTAGGTCTTTCCCAACCTTGTACTCTTTAGCACTCGATTTTGGTGGAATGGTCACTTGGTCGCTCGTCATTGGGCAGGCATCAGAGCCAAGTTGGAATCGTAGTCATTCATGCGAGAAAGATATGGCTTGGAACCATTTTCGGCAATTTTTCTGCTTGAAGATACCACTGAATGGCGTGCGAGGAACTTAGTTAAATACTTGTTGACTGACATTGAGTGGAGATTGAACCATTTTCCCGACAACTCCATTGGCGTCTTCCGTAAAGTAGGCTGACCAAACAGGCAACGGGCCATACAATTTGACCAAATCGCACAAATGAGAGAGATGATGAACGTTGGAGCGCCACATAAAAGCCTCTTTTGCTTCTTGGCGAATTTGTTCCAACTTGTCTTGTTTTTGTTTCCTTTGCTCTTCACGTGACAACTTGTTGTTGATCTTTATGTCAAATGGAAGTTTGGGAATTGGGTAAATAGCTTCAAAAGTTTGATAAAAGTTTGTAACTTGCCCTTCAACCAGTCTCATCACAGTGCGCTTTTGAATCTTTTTCGATGAGAGTTGTGATAAAATCCCAGGCAAGCAGCCTAAAGTTTTCAAAACTTTCTTTCTTGATTAGATCCTCAAAGGCAGGCCAACCATAAAAGAGAAGATTTTCTAAATCGAAGCTCTTCATGGTACCAGGTGAATTGAGTGTAGGCATTTTTCTGAGCATGTTTGAAGGAAACTTTATGCTGGCTAATCGCTTATCAACTTCTGCTATTGTGGTTTGGGTGCTGCCGTTGCAGTGATTCCCGCGGTATTCAGCCACCTTCTCATTTCCATGAATGTTCTTATACCATTGCTTCCCAAGGTCCCAGGCAAACCATCTCTCGATAATTAGTTTTACTACACCTAGAATTTGAATAAAATCGTGAGTGAATTTAGTGTTTCCTGACAAATCAAAATGACTTACCGGAGGACATCGAATGCCTACATTCTTGGGGGCAAATGGTCACTAAGTCGATATACGGCAAACGAGATACTTGACACAGGCCTTTGATGCCACGATCATGTTCCACTTTGGGGCCACTTCTTTTCCGATTGTCTTCAGAAATTTGATAGTTTTGCGCCAGTCCTCGTTATTTCGGAGAGATAATCTGGTGAGGTAGACAGAATTGGTGTAGAAAACCGGTGCACCGGAACACGGGATGACTATCAAACGAGTGGTCGCACATTGTACAGCCGGAAATTTGCAGCATGGCCTTGACAGTTAAGAATCACAGCCCTTGCCGGCTCATCTGCCACAATTAATAAAAGTTTTACCAAAAACAAAAGGTCAACCCCTTTGTGTCGAATCGAAATCGGAGTAGATTCCAACTTGATGAGTTCATCGATTAAGGGCATCAACATGAGATCACCTGGTGGTTTGTGACTGCCAGCGTGTAGAGCAACTAGCATAGGATTATTCGTGCGATGGTTGAAAGGTAGCTCATTGAGGAAGGCAAACAACGGCCACATTTGGTTTCCTTGCTTGTTGTATTTGACTCCATCCCATGATAGTGTAATGGTCAGTGTTTCAATGTTGTCGTCAGTCGATCGGCGGACAAGTTCCTCATAAAGTGATGAGTCGGGCAAATCATGGATAATATTTGGCTGCTCTTTGTGCTTCTTGTAAAGACGCAGCTTATCGCAACAGAGAGGTATATAATGACGGAGCCAGTCTTCGATTCGAACAGAACAGAAATATGAACCATCCTGCCGCATTCGTACCGAAGGATTCTGAATTGCGCATTCTGAGTGGCCATTTGAACACGCAAGTGTTGG
>JAKIJQ010000417.1:0-63602 GCA_023373905.1 Rhizoglyphus robini
GGAGAGATTAGCAGTTGGTTGAGGAAACGTTCACTTAAGAAATGCAGTTGGTAAGGAAATTGAGAATTTAAATTTGAGTAAAGATTCTTGAGAATGTTTTTGTCTCCAAAATAATCTTTCCATTTTTCTAAAATATCAATGATTTTCTTATTGTTTTGCAACGTTTTCTTTTCGCTTTCATTAAGATCCAAGCTTTCAAGTGCAATCAACGCAAACATTTGTGTCCACTCGTCATTTGTTTCCACGATTATCCGAGTTAGATATGAGAACATTTCCCCGGCCAATGTGAATGATAAAATTCTGATGATAGGTTTTAGAAAATTTGATCAGATAGTAGAGTATAATGCAAATGTTTCGGTGTCTGTGAAAGTTTTCTGTCCTCTCAAATAATTCTATGTGCAGTTGCAAGTATGGATAAAGCAGTTCAAGTAGTTTTGCTTCGGTTGCTCTTTCGATCCATCTATCAAACACAGTGCCAATCCACTGAGCCATCACATCCACCTTTAAACCAAAAATAACCTTTCCCATCTCTTCAATGATTGACTGAATGCATCGAAGAAATGAGCATTTTTTCTCGTCTATTTCTTTACTTCCTTCCTTCTCTTCCCATTTTCTAATGTTTCGATTGTTTCGAATGTCTTCTTCTACAGCATTCACGAACTCATCATATTCTAATTGTTTATCTGCATAAAACAAATCAAATTTATTGTCAACTGCCGAATGCTTGAACCAGTAAAACAAGTCATAACAATCTCCAATTGCACAAGTTTCCCGCCAATTGATATTTTCTCCCATCTCCAGAACTCGCCTCATGAAAATGTCTGAATAAAATATCTTTAGGAGCAAACTTGAATGGTAACTGACCAAAGTTGAAATAGCACTGCTGGCGATGATAAAGAAATGCTGTGGCATAGTAAGGTGAACATGAAAATGTTATACCTTTGATGACATTATCTTTCACATATTCATGATCTTTCCCATCATTTATATCAAGATTGCCTTTTTCCGAGAAACACTCAATTGCTTTCCCATTGTAATAGAAAACAAATCGTTGTCGATCAAAGTCAATCAGACATCCAATCAAATCGCCTGTTTGATAATCATTTCGATTTAGAATATTCCATTGTTTGTTTGCATGCCATACACATTTTTGTGAAGAAAAAATCGAGTGTTCATCAACTTCATTATTATTCAATTCGGTTTCCTTTGTGGACCATCCAAAGTTCATCTTTCCAGTTGTCACAATAATTACTTCATAAAAATAAACACCGTTTGTGGCTGCAAATTGCGAACAAACTGGATGACACTTTATATTATCTTCTTTACCAAGATTTTTTTCAATTAATTTGTTGTCATTTCTAGCCCCCAAACGATCTGATGATAATTTAATCAGTGGAAATTCCTTAATCTGCTTGCCTCGTTCCATCAAATTGTCAACACACCATCGAGCACACCAATCCACTTGATATCGAGTAAAATCAAATTCGTCAGGAAAACCACGAGAAAACGGATTGCCATTGTAGTTCAACTGGCCAAGCATTTTATCCTTTAGCAAATTTACTTTGAAACTTTTGTATTTTTCCTTTAGTGCAACTTGTTCGACCAACAAAATTGCGGATAAAATTGTTTTCGTATCTTTGCAATGATCAAAAATATGAAGTAAGTAATCAATTAATTGATTTTTGTTACATTGACTGAATGAATTTTTCTGGCAATTTTTCAAAAATTGATTTAGCGCTGAACACCAATTTGTATGCATGTTATGATTGGGCTGTGATTCATTTGATTGCAAATCATTCATTAAAATTTCATAAATTGTGCGAAATTTAAATTCAATTTTACCAGCCTGAAGATGAGACAACTCTTGGGAAGCATAAATTGATTGCTCAGCATTCAACTGACCAGTCATATAGGCTGTTAATTTTGATAATGATTCGTCATGCAAAGCCGTTTCAACTTCAGAAAAATCGTCGTTTCCAAATGTGTTATTTTTCTTAAGATATGAATATATTCGGTCACGCGTTTGTTGATTCCAGATATCCTTATATTCTTTAAATAATTCTTTAATGATTTCACAAATTTTATTTTGGTCAAAAGCATTTTGCTCGGTGACCATCTGTGCCTCCATAGTATCAATTAACTTCATTAATGAAGATTGATGTATGTTGAAAGGATATCTCCTAAAAGCATCCAAAGCAGAGTCAATAGCTTCTTCGTCTTCGCATCGACAAATTAGACTCAAGAGATAATCAAAAATTTTCTTACAAGTTTCCTGACTCAACGAATCTTTGCATTTCTCTAATTGCCAGTCAATTACTTCACACAAACCTCTGTGTATGTCCCAGCTGCTTTGCTCAGTTTTTAAAAAATTTTCTGTTATTCCATCGATTAACTGAAGCAGTGAATATTGATATTGAGAGAATGGAAACCAGGCTAACACATTAAACGCTTCACTTATTATTTCACAGTCTTGATACCGGTTAATTAGTTTTGAGATAAAATTAAATATTTTCTCATAAATTTCCTGGCTCAAAGAAGTAGGACAATTTCTCAAAGCCCACTGCATTACATTACAGCACAAATTCCAATCCTCTAAGTATGCAGTTTGTTTTGAACGCAATTCATTTTCTGGTAAATCGATTAATTTTAACAGCGATGATTCGTATTTGTCGAATTGAAATTGATACTTGGCAAATGGAAACCAATACAAAATTGGATAGGCTTGACTTATAATTTCAGCATCATTGTAATGTTCGATTAATTTCATGATATAGTCAAATATTTTGCTGCAAATTTCTTGACTCAAAGAATTTTTGCGATTAATTAATGTTCCACATATCACGGTGCATAAAACGAAATGATTGTTATAAACAGGCACACTAAAATTAAATTTTTTTCCGCGAGAGGTAATTAATTTGTGCAGTGCCGATTCGTACTTTTTGAATTGAAATAAAAATTTGTTGAATGGAAAATTCGCTAATGCATCACAAGCACCATCAATAGTTTCTTCATTGTCACATTTTTCAATTAGTTTTATGAGATAATCTAATACTTGTCCACAAACTTGATGGGTAAATAATTTTTTGTATTTCTCCAACACTTCAATCAACACTTCACAGAATTTCCCTTGTCTTTTCCATAAGCACTCGTCAGCATTCAATTGATTTTTCATTGATTCGATCAAACGGACTAGCGAAGATTGATACTTGTCCAATGGGAATCGCGTTATTATGCTGCAAACCTCATCAATTATTTCAGCGTCGTCGCATCTCGAAAATACTTCTATAAAAAAATCGACTATACGGTCACAAGTTTGGTAGCTCAGCCAAATTGTATTACGTTGTTTAAACAATTCGTCAATCACTTCACACAATTTCTTATATTTATATTGATGACTTTTCAAGTATCCATTATAAACTTGATTCTCAGCTGATTGAAATAACTTCAATAGTAAAATTTGAGAAATTGCGAATGGCATTTGTTTCACTGCATTCCAGGCACTTTCAATCGTTTCCTCGTGATCACATGTCTCAATTATTTTCACAAGATAATGGAACATTCGCTCGCGTGTTTGGTGAGGCAAAGAATCTTGACAAGGATATTTCAAAATCCGTTCTATGATATTACACAACTGCCGATGATTGTCGTAATTACTTTGTTCTGTTGTTTCTTTCACTTCAATCAATTTACGAAATGATGTTTCAAATTTGTTGAACTCTTTGGACTCTTCTGAATTCAGACGATTTTCAAAAAAAAATTAATTAACAGTACTAAATTATGTTGTTTTTCGAATGGGAAATATTCTAATGTATTCCATGCATTCTCAATAGTTTCTTTGTGATCACATGTTTCAAATAGTTTCATAAAATAATTGATTAATCTCTCACAAGTTAGGTGACTCAACGTATCTTGATATTTCATTAACACTCCCTTCATGAGTCTACACAATTTTTCGTTTGTTTCCCATTGGTTCTGTTCTTCATTTACATTATTTTCAACAAAATCAACCAATGCTATCAGTGATGTTTGACACTTGTCGAATGATAATTGTGCAAACGCACCCCAAGCACTTTTAATCGTTTCATCATTATCACATGTCTCAATTAATTTCATCAGATAATTCGATATTCGTTCATAAGTTTGGCCACTCAACGATTTATTGTAATTTCGCAACACCATTTCAATTATTCTGCAAAAATTGCCATGTTTGTCCCAGTCACAGTGTTCTGAATTAAATTGTTTTTCAACACAATCAGTCAACTCAAGCAATAAATATTGATACTTGTTGAATGGAAATTGTCCCAATGCATCGCAAGCAGCAGAGGTCGTTTTGTTATCTTCGCATCGTTCGAAAAGTTTCTTTAAATATTGAAACATTCGAGTACAAGTTTGTTGTGTAAGTAATTTTTTAAATTTTTGCAGTGTTATTTTCATGATTTCGCACAATTTCACTTGTGTATCCCATTCGCACATTTGGTCAGTCAACTGATTTTCAACAGAATCAATTAAGTGCTGCAGTGAAGAATGAAACTTATCGATGGATAAATGAGATCTCTGGAACGTTAATACTCTCAATACTAGAGACAACAAAAGCGTGCTTTCTGCACCTCAGTGAAAGCCAACATTTAGGGGCAGCCCTCAGTAACACTGTACTGAATGTTAGCTTCCCCCGCACATCCAAGGTGCACTTTCGCACAGTCTTGTTGTCTCTACTCCATACATCCAAAGCGCTGATCATTGATTCTCCGTCACATTTCTCAATTAGGTCCATAAGATAGTCAAACATAGAGTTACGAATTTCTTCAGTAAGCTTATATTTGTATTTTTTCAACACTTCTTTCATCACTAAACACATTTTCCGATGTTTATCCCATTCATGCTGTTCTGCAGTAAGTTTTGTTTTCATCGATTCAATCAAATGAATCAGTGAAGATCCGAATTTGTTGATTGATAATATGAATTTACCAAATTTAAATTCACTCAATACATTCCAAGCACTCTCAATCGTTTCCTCGTGATCACATACCAGAATTAGTTTCAATATGTAATCTAAGATTCGCTCGCAAATTTGCTGTTTTTGTTTTATCAGAAAACGGGTTCTTTGTCCACAAAATTTATTTATAACTGACTTCATTAAATCGACCATTTCTTTATGTTTGTTCCATGTTGGATTTTCTGCATTCAACTGATCTTTCATCAGATCAAATAATTTGAGTATTGATGGTTGGATTCCAGTCAAATGCAACAACGTAAATATTTTCAAATCTTCAATATCAATTTTTCCTTCAATCCATTTCTGGCTCTTTGACTCAAATTCAGCTTGCACTGTGCTTAAAGTAATTGATTCTTTTGAAGTGCTCTGACGATCTTGTTCACTTTGCATTCTGACGGTTTATGTAATAGCTTTAAAAAATTCACAAACAAAAACTAAAAAATCACTAATAATCAATAGAACATATTGATGACTTGCATTTGCTGCTGCAATAGCCATAAGCGAGCAATCAAACAGGCAGTTGCGTTCATTCCAAACGCGTACATGTACACTTCTTAGCAACAATCAGTACATTTCCACCTTTATTGAGTTGAGCCGATATTTAATACCGTAAACTCTCATATAAGCTTATTAAAATTTCATGAACAAATGCCAAAAATTAAAATATACGATGCATTTTTCTGTTGCATTTATCTATTGTTTTTATTATTACCAAAATTGCGTTATATAATGTAGCCTTCATTAATGTGTTTTGTATTTTTCCCTTTGCAATATATTATAAATAATTAGGCTTCAAAGTTACGACAATAAATTGCTCCGCTTCACGATGATCACAAAAGATCCTGTAGAGTGGGCAGCAAAGAATTCTACACCTACAAATGTCTTAATTAGCTCATGCTTTAGCTTTAAGATGTGATTATCAAGTAACACCACTTAAAAGACGCAACGTGTATCGATCTGTATCGATCGTATCTTACCAATTGTTAATGCTGTGCGACATTCATTCCATATGTCGACTTATGGCGTCTCGTTAATCAAACAGTAATTATCAGAAGTTGTCTTGAGACTATGTGTTCTATGCAGAAGGCTATGTTTACATGTATTTGTGTATCCCTTAAATACCTAACAATTAACAAGCACAAAAGTAAAACAATTTGTTAATTCAACACTCAATCAAACATTAGTCCATTCAGCTCAATCAGAAGTTGTTTGATAGAGCAATAAGGTATTAATCTTCTTTGTGGTTGACTAATTGAATTATAAGCCAGCTAAGCCGTGATAGTATGACAAAGTAAAGAAAAAGTTTCGTTATACGAATTTCGTTATTTTGAATTATTAAAAAATTAGTTTCAAATTGCATTTTTTGTCGTATACAACAAGTTTTATGTTTCATCTTTGGCCAATTAACGATTACCCGTAATCATGTTGATGATAATCGCAATCACAATTTTGTTGCCATGACAATTCAAAGTCATACAGTTGTGCTACTAAGCCATATTCCAATTGAGAACACAACTCACAAGTCAACATTTGGAGACATGCAAGCAAGAAATCACCTATTGTCAGTATGAAAATTGTTCACGAATGGACAATAAGGAATTTTAATTTCCTTTATTGTGAAAAACCAAATTATACACCATTGTCTTTTATACAATCAGACATTTTTTCAACCAAAAATGGTAGACACTTTTTCTTGCGTTTATATCCAAATGGACTTGACAGAAAATGCCAGAACAAAATATCGATTTCGTTACACTTGCATGATGGCGAAAGCTTAAATGTTTCATGCAAATTGATGATAATCGGTTATGAAGAAACGGAGTACAATATTCAAGGTTTGAAATTGTTGAAATTTTATTTGTATAATAATTTTGCATAATTTAAAAAACATAATAGAAAATTCTGCCGATTTGACTATTGAAAATGAAATTCAATTTCAAAAATTCATTTCTGTTGATGAAGTCTGTAATGTCAAACGTGGGCATCTTCTCGAAGGAAAATTGACTATTCGTTGTGAGGTATATTAAGTTTAAAAAATTTTAGTTAAATTAATTCATTTTTTATTATTAGATCAAAATTTCAGATCAATTTAAATTAAAACCAGAAGTTGAAGAGGAGACGAAAAGTGAGTCAAATGCCCACGTGAACGTAACTAGATTGCAGCACAACTGGAATATCAACGGATTTCTATACTATGCCGAACAGAATGATATCTGTCTTTCGTCAAAAGATTTCTGTCACTCCGATCAAGGTGATAATAAATTCTTCCTTCGATTATGGCCAAAAGGTCGGGACGAACACAGTGAGGCACACGTGTCACTGTATCTTTACTTGTTGACTCGTCAACGCGAGGAACAAGGCAAAATGACACTTCAGTACAAAATATCGCTTGTTGATTCAGAAGAAAAAGAAGAACATACAAAACGTTTGTACAAATAAATTTTTTTCCAAAAAATTACATTAACATTTTCATTTTGTTTAAGTAGTGAACAGACATCAAATATTTGGCGGATGCGAAATTGGTTGCAGTAAATTCATACTTCTGGATCGATTGCTTCACAAAGTCAAAAATTGTGAGCTACTGCAAGAGAATTTAAAAATAAATTGTCTGGTATTTATCGATAAATTATTTTTCAATTATTTGAATTAATAATTATACAACCGTTCATAGGTAGAGATCATTGGCGAAAGACGGAATAAGTCAAATAAGCGACTCAAAACCGAAGATCAATCTTCAAGCTCAACAAGCTCTCTTGGTTCAAATAATTCAATCATTAATTCAGTAATCAATATTGGCCGAGCTACTACTACTACTCTGGGTGATATTAAAAATGAACACATTGTGTCATAAAAACTCTTTATTTGTCATTCGGAAATAAATTTCATATTAATATCAAGTGATTTGTTGAATGCGTGCAAATGCAGACAAGTTGCATTGTCAACTGAAATATGTTTCATATCACATATGTATGACTTTGATTTTGGTCATGTCAACAAAATGATTGTAACAAGTAAATGTAATTATCAACGACATAAATGATGTAGTTGTCATTTGACTAATGGTCATAAAACTTTGACAACGTTGAAACGTTTGAAATCGAGAAACAATATTTTCAAGATAACTTTTAAATGTGCCTTGGTGGATCGAATTGAATGTTGCATGTGATAACGGAAATTGAAGAGAAACAGCAAACTTTACTAAGTTATTTTATTGCAACAATTCCCTAAACACATAAACTGTCTTGTCATATATGCGAATTAATATTAATCTACTACTATTTCACGGTGTTGATACAACACAAACACAGATGAATGTAGTCATAAAAAGTTAGATAACAGTACATACTGTCTCGACTGTTTGATTAGGCATCATTTTACAATCGTAAACATCCGTTTATAATGCAATGGTAATACATGATAATTATGGTATGAATGTCGCGCAATGAACATACCAACTTGTAAGAGACAATCAATGCACATTGAGCACATTTCAGATGGTGTTCATTGATAAGCACATCATAAATGAAAGATGATGACGGACTACAGACGACATTTGTACATGTGCTCGTTTACAATGCCTTTTCTGAGCGATTATTATGAATCAAACTGTTTTCTGTACCTTAAGTCCTATTACAGCAGAGGCATTTAAAAATTAAAATTGCACAAACTTATGAAAAAAGACCAAGTTACTGAGAGAAAGCTCTCATATAAACAACATAAACAGGAATTGTGAAATGTTACAAAATAATATGTTTGGCACAATAGTTAGTCATGAAATTATTTGAGAGCATGCATGCAAGGTCGTCTCCCTCAATAGAGGTATAACTGATTTATTGTCTATGCACAGTACAGAACTGATTGTTGCTAAGAGGTGTTCTACATGTGGCTTCCTTTGGAATAAACTTGACTACCTGTTGATTGCTCGCTATTTTGCAACTGATGCAAGTTGTTATTGATGTTTGTTATTAATTATTTGTGATTTTTCAATAAACTGTTTTTACTTGTGAGATTTTTACACGAACCGACAAAATGCAAAAGAATAACGACGAAAAAGATCATCCAAGCACTTCAAAGGGATCAATAACTTTAAGCACAGTGCAAACGGAATTTGAATCAAAGAGCCAGAAATGGATTAAAGAAGAACTTGATATTGAAGATTTAAAAATGTTTACGTTATCGCAAAATGTTACAGAAATCCAACCATCATTACTCAAATTATTTGATCTGATGAAGGATCAGTTGAATGCAGAAAATCAAACATGGAACAAACACAAAGAAATGGCGGATTTAATGAAGTCAGTTATAAATAAATTTTGTGCACAAATAAAACTTTTACAGTTAAAACAACAACAAGAAATTTGCGAGCGAATCTTAGATTACATCTTGAAACTAATTTTAGTATGTGATCACGAGGAAACGATTGAGTGTGCTTGGAATGTATTGAGTGAATTTAAATTTGACAAATTCAAATTATCACTCGCAAATCTCGGATCTTCGCTGATTGATTTGATTGAATCGATGAAAACAAAGCTTGCTACAGAACAGCATGAATGGGATAAACATCGGAAAATGTGTGTAGTGATGAAAAAAGTGTTGAAAAAGTACAAATATAAGCTTACTGAAGAAATTCGTAACTCTATGTTTGACTATCTTATGGACCTAATTGAGAAATGTGACGGAGAATCAATGATCAGCGCTTTGGATGTATTGAGAGAATTTCCATTCCAGAGATCTCATTTATCCATTGATAAGTTTCATTCTTCACTGCAGCACTTGATTGATTTTGTTGAAAATCAATTGAATACAGAACTGAGCGAATGGGGCACACACGTGAAATTGTGTGAAATCCTGAAAATAACACTGCAAAAATTTAAAAAATTACTTACACAACAAACTTGTACTCGAATGTTTCAATATTTAAAGAAACTTTTCGAACGATGCGAAGATAACAAAACGACCTCTGCTGCTTGCGATGCATTGGGACAATTTCCATTCAACAAGTATCAATATTTATTGCTTGAGTTGACTGATTGTGTTGAAAAACAATTTAATTCAGAACACTGTGACTGGGACAAACATGGCAATTTTTGCAGAATAATTGAAATGGTGTTGCGAAATTACAATAAATCGTTGAGTGGCCAAACTTATGAACGAATATCGAATTATCTGATGAAATTAATTGAGACATGTGATAATGATGAAACGATTAAAAGTGCTTGGGGTGCGTTTGCACAATTATCATTCGACAAGTGTCAAACATCACTGTTGGCATTAATGGATTTTATAGAAAATAAGGCGAATGAAGAACCGAACCAATGGGATAAAGACGAAAAATTGTGTAGAGTGCTGAATGTAGTGTTAATTACATATAAATATAATTTGAGTAACCAAACTTGTGAACGAATTTTTAACTATCTTATGAAACTAATTGAGAATTGTGATCACAATGAAACTATTGAGAGTGTTTGGAATGTATTCACAAAATTTCGATTCGACAAGTATCAATCATCGCTGTTGGAATTGATCAATTTTGTAGAAAATAAAGACAATGAAAAACAGAACCGATGGGATAAACACGGAAAATTATGTAAAGTAATAGAAAAATCTTACTTCAGATTTTCCCAATATTCGTTGGGTGACCAAACTTGTGAGCAAATGTTTGAATATCTTTTGAAAATAATTGAGACATGTGACCATGAGGAGACGATTAATCTAGCTTGGAATGCATTGGAAAATTTTCCATTGACAAAATACCAATATAAATTAGTGTTGTTAATAAATTTTCATGAAACCCGTTTGAATTCAGAACAGCCAGAATGGAATAAACATGAGAAAATGAGTGAACTTCTAAAAGTCAACATCAGATATTATAAAAGCCAATTTAATGACCAAACTTATGAACGAATGTTTGGTTATCTCATGAAGTTATTTGAGACATGTAGCAACGCGAAAACCAGTGATTTTGCTTGGAATGCATTGATGGAATTTGATTTCGACAAGTACCAATATAAATTAGTGCAGTTAATAAATACTTTTGAAAAACAATTGAATTCAGAAATGTCCGAGTGGGACAAACATCGAAAAGTGTGCACAATGATAAAGATGGCATTGGAAAAATACGAATCGTTAACACAACAAACTCATGAACGAGTGTTGGACTATCTCATGAAAATAATCGAAAAATGTTCATCCGAAATAGTGACTGAGAGTGCTTGGGAAGTATTATATTTATTTCCATTCTACAAGTACCAATCATCGCTGATTAAATTGATTGATTCCCCAGAATATGAGTTAAATACAGAGAAACAAACATATGACAAACATTTGAATACATGCAACATTATCCATGATGCTTTGAAAATTTGTGATAATTTATTTGACAAAGAAACATTTGAAAAGCTAATTAAATTTCTTTTTAAACTAACTGAAAAATATGAAGACAACAAAATGCTTACTCAAGTTTTTGTTACACTACCCTGGTTACAGTTCGACAAGTGTTCATTGCAATTCGAAAAATTCGAAACATCACTTCTGAAGTTGATTGACTTGACAGAGAATGATTTTAAAACAGAACAGCAAAATTACGACAAACATCGAGAACTGTGTGTTGTAGGATGGGTTTTAAAAAACTGTCAAGATTTGTTGGGTCACCAAACTTGTAACGAAATTGTCGATCGTTTCATAAAAATAATTGAAAAATGCGACGAAAATGAAACAGTAGATCTTGTTTGCATTACATTAACACAATTTCCATTTGACAAGCATCAACCTTCACTAGTTCATTTGATCGAATCAATGCAAAATCGATTGAATGCAAAAAGAGTGTATCTGGAAAAACACACTGGAAATTATGTGAAGTAATTATTGAAATATTTAAAAAATTGAAAAAAATCATTTGCGCTCGAAATTTGTGAAGACTTATTAAATTATCTCATGAGACTAATTGAAATAAGAGACCACAATAAAAACCGTAGATTGCGCCTGGATTGCATTGACACAATTTCTATTACACAAATATTCATTGGATAAGTCCGAAACTCTACTACTTCATTTGATCAACTCAAAGGAAAATCAGTTGGATAGTGAAGTAGCTAAATGGAACGGATGTGAAAAATTATGTAAACTGTTGGAGGAAATGCTTAAAATATGTAATTGTTCGTTTAATTTCCAAACTTACAACAAAATTTTCGCATATCTTATAAAGGTAATTGAGAAAAGCGACCATCGAGACATGATTAAGAGTGCTTGTGATGCATTTAGACAAATTCCATTCGACAAGTACCAATCTTTAATAGTTTCTTTAGTTAATTCAGTTGAAAATCTGATTAACACCGAACAGAGCGAATGGACCCGACATGGAAACATATGTGTAATGATTAAAATGGTGATGGCAAAACATTTTTCATCCTTAAGTCGTCAAACTTGGGATCACATTTTTGACTTTATAATGAAATTATTGGACAAATGTGACAATGAAGAAACTATTGATGGTGCTTGTGATGCATTAGCGAATTTTCCATTCAACAAATTTTCATTTCAATTCGAAAAGTACGAATCGTCACTGCACAAATTAATTTCCTCTCGCGAAAAACAATTTAATATTAGTGTGCCTGTTTACAACAATCATTTGGTTTTGTGCTCAGTGATATGTGGAACATTAATTAATCGCAAAAATTCTTTGAGTCAAGAAATTTACAACAAAATATTTGACTATATCATGAAAATAATCAAACATTACGATGATGCTGAAATTATAAATCAAGTCTATTCAATTTTGTATTGTCTTCCATTTGCCAAGTATCAATTTCAATTTGACAAATACGAATCATCGCTGTTAAAATTAATAGATTTACGAGAAAATGAATTGCATTCAAAACAAACTGCATATTTAAAGAAATGGAATTTGTGCAATGTATTGCAGTGGGCTTTGAGAAATTGTACTAATTCTTTGAGCCATAAAATTTACGAAAAAATATTTAATTTTATCTCAATACTAATTAACCTGTTTGAAGACTGTGAAATAATCAGTGAAGCGTTTCATGTGTTAGCCTGGTTTCCATTCTCTCTATATCAATCTTCACTGCTTCAGTTAATCGATGGTATGACAGAAAATTTTTTAAAAATTGAACAAAGCTGCTGCCACATACACAGATGTTCGTGTGAAGTAATTGGCTGGCAATTAGAAAAATCCAAAGATTCGTTGAGTCAGGAGATTTGTGAAAATTTTTTTGATTATCTCTTGAGACTAATTTGTCGATGCGAAGACGAAGAAGTCATTGATACTGCTTTTGAGGCTTTTAGAAAATATCCTTTTAACAAACATCAATCTTCATTTATAAAGTTAATTGATACTATGGAAACACAGATGATCACCGAGCAGGATGCTTTTGACCAAAATAAAATATGTGAAATCATTAAAGAATTATTTAAAGAATATAAAGATTTCTGGAATCAACAAACGCGTGACCAAATATATTCATATCTTAAGAAAAATAACGCATTTGGGAACGACGATTTTTCTGAAATTGAAACGACTTTGCATGACGAATCATTATCAAAATTAACTGCTTTCATGACGGGTCAGTTAAATGCTAAACAGTCTATTTATGCTGCCCAAGAGTTGTCTCATCTTCAGGGAGGTCAAATTGAATTTAAGTTTAGCACAATTTATAAAACTTTAATGAAAGATTTGCAATCAAATGAATCACAGCCCAATCATAACATGCATACAAATTGGTGTTCAGCGCTAAATCAATTTTTGAAAAATTGCCAGAAAAATTCATTCAGTCAATGTAACAAAAATCAATTAATTGATTACTTACTTCATATTTTTGATCATTGCAAAGATACGAAAACAATTTTATCCGCAATTTTGTTGGTCGAACAAGTTGCACTAAAGGAAAAATACAAAAGTTTCAAAGTAAATTTGCTAAAGGATAAAATGCTTGGTCTCCTGTGCTACAACGACAATCCGTTTGATCGTGGTTTGCCCGAAGAATTTGATTTTACTCGATATCAAGTGGATTGGTGTGCTCGATGGTGTGTTGACAATTTGATGGGACATGGAAACAAAATGAAAGAATTGCCCCTGATTAAACTTTCACTTGACTATTTTGGAGCCAGAAATGATCAAGAACTGATTGAAAAAAATTCTGATAATTCAAATATTATAAAGTGTCATCCAGTTTGTTCGCCATTTGCTACCACAAACGGTGTTTATTTTTATGAAGTAATTATTGTGACAACTGGAGAGATGAAATTTGGATGGTCAACAAGGGAGACAGAATTTAATACTAATGAAGCTGATGAACACTCTATTTTTTGCATCTCAAAAATGTATATGGCATAAGAACAAACAATGGAATATTCCAAATCGAAATGACTATCAAGCAGGAGATGTGATGGGATGTTTGATTGACTTTTATCGACAAAGATTTGTGTTCTATTACAATGGAGAAAAAATCGAGTGTGTCCCTGAAGATGATCTTGAGATGAATGATGGAAATAATCACGAACATGTGAAAGATAATGTCATCAAAGGCATCACATTTTCCTCTTTACCTTACTTTGCAACGGCACTTCTTTCCCATCGCCAGCAGTGCTATTTCAACTTTGGTCAGTCACCATTCAAGTTTGCTCCTGAAGATATTACATTCAGACATTTTCATGAGGCGAGTTCTGGAAATGTGAGAAGATATAAATTGGCGGAAACTTGTGCAATTGGAGATTGTTATGACTTGTTCTATTGGTTCAAACACTCTGTAGTTGATAATCAAGTAAATTTGTTTTATATTGACAAGAAACAGTACGAATATGATGAATTAGTGAAAAGTGTTGAAGGTGACATTCGAAGCGATCGAGACATTGAAAACTGGGATGAGATAAGTAAGAAAATAAATGAGAAAAATTGTTCATTTCTTCGATACATTCAATCAATCATTGAAATGGCAGGAAAAGTGATTGGAGGTTACAAGTTGGACGTGTTGACTCAATGGACTGGAACTGTATTTGATAGATGGATTGATAGAGCGACCGAAGCAAAACTTCTCGAACTGCTCTATCCATACCTTCAACTGCAAATAGATATAAGTGGGAGTGCAGAAAATTTTCTAAAACACCGAAACATCTGTATTGTACTTTACTATTTAATCAATTATTCCAAAGTTTATCATCAAAATTTTATTGATTTCATTTGCAGTAAAACAATCTCATTCCTCACTCGAACATTTACTGAGACAAAAGATGAGTTTACACAAATGTTTGCGTTGATTTCACTTGAAAGCCTGGATATAAGTGAAAGCGAAACGAAAATTTTGCAAAATAACAACAAAATTAATGAAATTTTGAATAAATGGAAAGATTATTTTGAAGACAAGAAAATTCTTAATCACATTTACTCAAATTCTCATTCCCACTATCTTTACCAGCTTTATTTTTTAAGTGAGCATTTTCAAACCCACGTTCGCAACAATTCTTCCTTGCTGCAACTCGATCAAGCACTCAACCCAAAACTCAACTTTCATGACAGAACCAAACACCTCAAACTGTCACTTGATCTGCTCTCAGCTCGCAGTGATTGGGGATGGCAATGTGTGAGATCTCAGTATCAAGTGAACGAAGGAATCTATTACTATGAAACAATTCTGCTCACAAATGGACCAATGCGCATTGGATGGTCGACTAAACAAAAAGAGTTGGTACAAGGAGAAGATGGAGGTGGAGATGAATTCTCAATTGGATTTGATGGATTCAACCAATGCGTTTGGCACAATTGCACAAAGTTACAACTCAAAGCCAGTCTAACAAAATGGAAAGCACGTGATGTTGTTGGATGTTTGATTGAAACGTCTAAAAAGCTGTTTTCTTTTTATCTCAACGGTCATCTTATTGGATACAATGCTTTGACAATCAATTTCTCTGCCCAACCATACCTTGTTTTCATCAGTCTGTCATCACATCAACAAGTTTATTTCAACTTTGGACAGTCATCCTTCAAATATCCACCAAAAAATGATTATTTGGATTTTTGCAATATAAAGCAAAATCAAACTCAACCACTTGATTTGAGTGATTTTTCTAATAAGAATTCATTTAACCAAAATCAATTGCTTCCAATTGATTTGAGCAATAAAAAAGAATACATTCATCCCAACTGAATCAAATATAGGAGAAATAAAACTTAAAAAAACGAAGTAAATAATTTATCAGTTTAATTTAATTTTTTTATAATATATTTTTTTTAATTCCTAAGAACTGTCCGATGATTCTATGATTGACGACGAAGAGCCATCATATATTACCTGCCGAGTTTGTCAAGCCAACATCTCTATCAAACGACTCAAATTGGACTGTTGTGAACATTTTCGATACAATACTGGTCATATTCCATTTACTTTAGGCAAAATCACCAAAATTGATGGTATTCATAAATCAGCTTAATTTTTCCTAATGTTTTTTTGTTTAGATGATTCAATAGTCAAGTGTCAAGTATGTGACCACTTGAAAATATGTTCTGATTGTGACTTAAATGATTGCGCTCAGTGCAGAGAAATGCCATCAACTTCGAGTTGTGAATTAATCAAAGATCAAATAAATGAAAGCTTAGATTTCCAAAACAAAATCAAAATAAAAAATTCAAAACCACTTGTATTCGTCAACAACTGTGATCATGGGAAATTGTGCAAACATCGTCTCAAGTCCATTCTCGACTGTCCCAAATATAAAGAAATTCATTTGTCACCAAAATCGTTGTCGATCCAACTAACAAACATTCAAACAGACGATAAAACTGACAAACTTTTACAAATCACACAAATAAAATCTCCTGAGAATGAAATTGAAATGGTAGTATTGGACACAATTAATAATCAACAGCAAAATAATTCCAAAATTATCGAATTTGAATGGGAAATTGAAAAATTTTCTTCATACTATTATCGCAAAGATGCTGATTCCGAAATTAAATCAAACCTTTTCTCGGCTAATGAAAATTCTCAAAATAAATATTATCTATGCCTATGGCCGAACGGTTGTGATGAAAATGCCAAAGATTTTGTTTCCAATCAAGCTCTACTTGCAGTCTTCTTCCGAAGCAATGATTGAAGTCAATTGTCGTATTTCAATTCTCGATTGGGACGGGAGACAGCTACTATCACGATGGTAAATGCTTAAATATTTATATAAATTTTAAATTATTTATTTTTTTAAATTTCGAACAGAAGGAAGAGGATGGTTGTTTCCAATTCAATCAAATTTAGCATCTACAAGCAAACAATTTAATCCACCAACAAATTCCGCCAATATTAGTTTCCCAAATTATATTGCCTCTGATCGTATATTGGATCCCAAAAATGGACTTTTACCAGAAGATTCCTTGACCATACAATGCAAAGTAGGTTTAATCAAACAAATGTTTTTTTATTTATTTTTACTTTTATTTTTTAGATCGAAGAAAAACAATTCAAAGAAGAATTATAAATATTCTTTACATTTAAGACAAATTTATTTGTCTTTTTTATTATGTCACCAAGTTCAGCAGCCGAACCAACGTTTATAACATTATTTGAACCTGTAATCTCAACTGAAGATTGCAAACTCGAAAGATGATTGTCAGCTTTGATTCGCCTTTTTGGTTTGGGTTGAGTTGCTTTTTGTTTATGAATTTCATCGCCAATTATTTCGACAACACAATTGATTTTTAAATTGTTTTCTGGCAGTAGCTCAGCTTCCTTAAGCAATCGATCCAATGGAATGTATCGACTGCAGCCAAATTCGTTTCCACTGATAATTTGGTGTCTGTTTGCTAAATAAAAAATTTAAAAAATGAAACCAAACTTTTTACTCACATTTTGTATGTTTTTCCTTTTGATCCGAATCGATAAGTGAAATTTTGTACTGTGCAGTGATTTGTTGATGCTTTTCGCGTTCCTGGGTTAAAAGATAGAGAAACAAGGAAAGATGAGCCTCACTTTGAGCATCTCTGCCCTGTGGCCATAGTCGTAAAAAGAATTTGTTGGAATCCTCATTTGGATGATGAAAATCTTTGGATGAAAGACAGACGTGGTCACTCTTTTCGGCATAGTAACTAAATTCACTAATATTCCAATCGTGTTGAAATCGATTGACCTGCACTTTGGCGTTTGATTCACTTTCGGACTCATTTTCATCTGTTTCACCATTTTGGTTCGAGATTTTAATTTCACAACGAATTGTAAACCTATCTTTGATTAAGAGACCATTTTCGGGCTTGAAAACTTTGTCCTTTAAAATTAATTGTTTACATTGAAGTTCATTTTCAAATGTCAAACTTTCGTTATTGTTACTTTCTAAAATGAAAATTAAAAAATAGTTAAATAAAATATTAAACTTAACAAATATACAAGCAGACTTTTAATGTTATAATCCAGCCGATCAATATCCAAAACTGCCAATTTGCATGAAACATTCAGATTTTCACTACTTTCGTACAAATGAAGCGAAATTGATAGAAAATTTTCACAACTCTCATCAACTCCCTTTGGATAGAGCCGCAAGAAAAACAGTTTTCCATCTGCCGACGAGAAGCAATCTGATTGACAGAACGAAAGTGCAGTGTGATTCGACTTTTTCAAATAGAAATAACTCATATTTTTGACTGTCCATCTATGAACGATCTTCATGATGTTGAAAGTTTTAAATATATGTCAAAAAGATTACAAAATCTCAAGCTGTGTCCAAATAGACAAGTAGACGAGTTGGAATTTATTGGTTAGAGCAACAAAACTTTTTGGTCTTATCAACGATTGTTTATTATATGTCACATAATAATAATAATAATAAGACTGTTGTGAGTAATTTAATTAATTTACTGTGCTAAACTATACTATCTTTAATTACAGTTGCTCTCGTTATCGTTAGAAATGCGTCATCGCTGTCTAGCCTTTAAATTTAGCGAGAATTCAAAAACTTGATTTCAATATTCATGTTCGAGTAATTCTTCAATCTAAAACAAACAAACAAAACTAATTTTATGAATATTTATGAATATGAAAGTTATATGAATTACTGAATATTAATAGAAAAAATTTACCTCACAAAAAATTGTCAATTTATCCTCAGATAAAAGTCCATTTTCAGGATTCAGGATTCGATCAAGAGCGATGAATCTGGATGAACCTTTTCCTTTTGGAATCAGACTTGAAGAAAAAGATATTCTGCAAGATTCAATAGGATATAACACTCCTCTTCCTTCTGTATAAAATAATTAACAATAAATTTCATCATTAAAATTTCCTAGAATTCTTACCACCTGAATGGTAGATATCTCCGTCCAAATCTAAAATTGAAAATCGATAGTTGAGTTTAATAAATTCCTTGGCAGATTCTTTCAGGTACAAATAGATTGAAACAAATCTCTTGGCCGTTTCGTCAATTCCTTTTGGCCACAATCGTAGATAATATCGATTTTCAGTGCTTTCATGGTTAAAAGAAAAAATTTGTGATTTAAAAAAATTGAGCATCATTAATTTTACGGCGAAAAAATACTGAAAAGTTTTCAATTTCCCATAAATAATCAAATTGATTCACTTTAAGTTTGCAATTGAACTTATTTTGCGTTTGATTATTTTGGATTGTGAATGATTCATTTTTAATTTCCACCTGAAAATAAATCATAAATCAGAATAATTAAATTCAATTTTGACAAACGCACATCGCAAAAAATTGTTAACATATTGTTTACTATAAAACCACTCGACGGATTCATCAGATCACTTCGTTTGATAAATTTTTCCCATCCCCAAAACTGTTCCAATTCAAAATTTTGTATTTTTGCTTTTATAAAAAATAAAAAAATGAAAATTAAGCTATTTAAATGTATTTTTTAATAAAAAATATTCTTACTCTTTGTAAGATATTTTCTAGCATCAATGTTGACGATTGTGATTTTATATTTCACAGTAATTGATGGGCTGTTTTGTCGTAAGAATTGTTCCAAATATAGAAATATAGACATGTAAGAGCTGTCTTCTTCATATTCTGGCACCAGTCGAAGTGAGAAAACAATTTCATCTGATACGGGAAATGTATCCGAGTACAAAACTGAAAGTGGAGTTACCCTTTCATTAAAATAAAAATTTTCAATTGTCCATTTGTGGCAAAATGAAATTGGGCGAGTTATTTTTGAGTCAACTAGTTTCACTTCAGAAAACTTTGTACTTAATTCAGACTCAGTAGGTATTTGAAGTTTACTACTTGAATTTTTTTCTAATTTGGTCAAAGTCTTTTCAAAAGGATCATCTGATGCCATAGCAAAAGATTTTTTTGTACGCGATCTTGAATGAAGAAAAATAATATTTTGAACAGAATTTACTTGAAATCGACTATGAATATGAACAAAATCTGTAATTTTAGTACTTTTTGGTGAACTCTTGAGTTCTGTCAGATCTGTTCAAAGTTACAAGATTTATTGACTAATTAAGCTCAAATATAACATAGAATCAATAAGAGATAAAAACAATATAAAAGATGCTTCGATAGACTGAGACAATAGAACCAGATTGGCCTAGAGACTGACAAGTTAACTAACTTATGTAGGGACAAAAGAGAAAGACAAGTTAGTAACTCACGGCAAATGGAGCACACAACCAGACTTACAAATGACAATAAGCCTGCTGTCAGTCAAACTGTACAAATGGCTAATGGTAGGGTTGAGGCTTATATACTGTCGAGATGACCAGTTGACTAGTCGCACGCATGGTAGTGAGCATAGAGCGACCTCACTTAGTTGGTGCCACTTCATCGTTGGTGACAGTAAGTTCATTCTTTGCTTTGGTCGTATTCGTAAATGTCATAATCTTCAACAAGATCAACATTTAAATGATCTTGTTGTTGAGGCGCAGAACTGACAGAATTATGAAAAATAAGTAAATCAATCAATACAATAACAGACCAAGCACTGCCAATGGTTTGTTCTTCGTTTTCCCATCGGTCAATTAACTTGGCGCGGTATCTAAACGTTCGATCACTAGACAATAAATAAAGCATTCCATGCACAATCAATCACATCCGATTTGTTGCTTTTCTCAATTAGTTTTATAAGATAGTTCAAAATTTGATCACAAGTTTGGTGATTCAAAAAAGATTTACACTCTCTCAAAATGTCTTCCACAACTTGACACAACTTTTCATGTCTCTCCCAGTACCATCGTTTTGTATCCAAGTAATTTTCCGCAGACTTGATCAAATGCAAAAGAAAATGTTGGTACTTACAGAAAGGAAGTATTCCTGATGTGCCAAATGATTGATCGTCAATCATTTGAGTGTCTTGACTAAGACCAGTAAGCTTTGCGATTAACAAATCAGTCAGTGCCACTTGCACTTTTGATATTTTCAGTAAAGTAAATTGAATCAATTCATTGACGTAAATTTTGTTTTCAATCCATTGTTGCAGCACCGGAGGCCTCCTTAAATTTTGCTGTATCATCATCGTCGTCATCATCATCATCATTATCGATATTTATCTTCAGAATTTTGCGATAATACAATGAATCGTAGTAATTCGGAATTTTGACAAGTTATTTGAAATCGTATTACGTTAATTTGTGTGCATTATAGCCACTATACAATCATCACTAACTTACAACTGCCACTTAAAACAGACTCATTATGAAAGCTTTCTAATTTTAAAGTTACGAGTAGTCGTTTTCATTTCCAAATGCAGCAACATGTTTGCATTGCGTCTTAGCAACAATCACTACAAACGAGGACACCAGTGATTGTACGTACGTATGAATGCACGTATTTTGGCCCCCATCATTACACGCATGTATATGTAAAGAGACGGAAACCATAAAATTACCCAATTTGGAGCACAAATACTTATGAGTTTACTTAATCGAGTGACTCAAACCAATATTTTGCGCAATGAATAATGACGACCATATTTGTGGCGTTCTTTGACAAGTTTCATGATTCACGAATTTTTCAACAATTTTTACAAAGTCTCAAGTCTTTTTTGGCTTGTAAGAAAGGCTTATGTAAATGCAAGCTCAATTTGACAATTAGTCTTATACGATTTTGTGCTGGCATAATTGTAACCACTGTTGTTTGAACATTTTTACATCACTTAATTGCGTATCTGTGTGGTTTAATTACATTTGTAGGCTTAACGTGATACGTATATAAACGTATTAATAATAATGTAATAATCATGCAATTGCTGTTTGCAATCTTATCTATAAAAATCCCTTTAAGCTAACTACCAGTGATTCATAAATAGGCAGCTCTGGAATTTGATGAAATTAATTTTACATGAAGTAGACCTCGAGACCAGATAGCACACCCATTTTGGTCAGCTATTCTCCATGGGTTCAAATAATAAAAAATTAAATGTTAAATCTTTTCGAAAAAGTTGTCATGTATAGAGGTACGTGCATTCAAGTGGCATTTTGGTATTAATCTGCGATTAGAAATTATTACCTTCTCATATATTATGATTTTATTTCTGAAAAACATTCTTATGGGTGTCACAAGTATCCCTGATTTTTTAAAGGTTTGTAGATGCAAGCTTTAGTATTAATTTTTCTTATCAAAAATATTGAATTTTGCAAATTATCCTAAAGTTGTTAAATTGTTTGAACTTTAAGTAATTCAAACCCTAAGAAAGCTTGCACCTACCTTTCTTTTAAAATTCAGGGATTCTCTTGGAACATGCTAGCATCATTTTCAACAATTAAATCATAATTGGAGAGCGACCGCAATCACTCACGCTGAGCGAGCGAAGCGAGCGAGGTGTGAGTGATTGCGGGAGCGACGATATATACCCGAGAAAAATGTAACTTCAGTCATTTCTTGTTAGCAGAACTCCTCCGAAACTACTGCATGGATCAGTCTGAAAATTTAACACAGTGTTCTGGTTGGGGTCTAGATGTGCTGTATAGTTTTGGGGCCATATAGGTCAAAGGTCAAAGGAGTAGTGATTTTGAGAAAAATCCGAAATTTTGTATTGAAATGTGAAGGAATCGAGATGTAATCAACACTGTGTGTGTGTGTCCCTCTGTGGCACACGCTTTCCTTGGCACGACCACTGTGCGCAATAGAGATGCGCAGTAGCAAGCACACTCAAAGGTGATTTCAGGAGATGGATGCGGACCATTTGACTTGAGTGTAGGTGTTGTTGGGTATTTGTTAACATTTTCCGATATATTTGAGAATTATCATTATCACATTTAATTGGTCCGAAATTTTAAAACTAACAACTTTATTTTAAATAATGCAGTGATACTCATCTAATCATTGACATATTTAGTATGTAGCAAAGAGGCATAAAATATCAATATTTCCTATAGTAAAAATTTAATTTTTGCAATATCGATTATTTGCTCACCAAAATGCCTTAACAGTAAAAGATCGCATTTACGAATTCGCAAAATTTGTAGTATTTTACAATTACATGAATTTATATTTTACGAGAACGGAAATTTTCAAAACTTTACGTAGGACCTGCAGGGCAGGACTGTACCTATTGAATATATCCGAATTCGTGAATTCTAAATTCCCATATACGTAGATTTTAACTAAGAATAATTTACGAGTTTGTAAAAATTAAAATTTTACGTATACGGAAACAGGTACTATTATTTTTACGAATTCGTAAATTTTTGAAAGCAAAATTTTTAACGGTGTTGCTGAACTACTCTGACAACCATTGACATTGTATTCGATCTATGGATAATGTCACATAATTAAAACCGCTGGACGTACCATTGCAACCTAACAATGATACAGAACATAAAGATAAACAAAGACAAGAACAATTGCACAAATGTGATTTCTAGATGGGAGAATCTATCCTGGATCTATCTTGAAAATAGTTGAATTTTTATTTGGATTTGTGAACCGAGTATCAATTTTCGATTTTTTGCTTTATTATTCTTTTTTGAAAAATGTTTTTTTTTGAAAATTATATGAATCTGTATATTTAGTATAAGCGACTGTTTCTGGGCATTAAAACATGGTGGTCCAAAGCATATGAAATGAGAAACAATAAAAATTGCAGGCTGTGACTATAAAAAGCGATGTTCATGATCTAAAGTCTATGACTTGTGATGTAACTCAAGAATTATTCTGTGATATGAATTGCTTTTAACTGAATGCGATTATCTGCCTATTTTGGTACATCGTTTGCATTTGTTTGATGAAGAGACAAATTAGATTGATACACTAAACTTTTAAACGTTCAAAATGCCTGCTGCTGGTTCAAATACTAGTATATGAAAGTGTAATAATTTCTAATCGCGGATTAATACCAAAAATTCCACTTGAATGCACGTATCCCTATACATGACAACTTTTTCGAAAAAAATTAACATTTAATTTTTTATTATTTGAACCCCTAAAGAATAGCTGACCAAAATGGGTGTGCTATCTGATCTCGAGGTCTACTTCATGTAGAATTAATTTCATCAAATTCCAGAGCTGCCTATTTATGAATCACTGGTAGTAAGCTCGCTTTATGTAAATATTTCTTTGTTTCGACAATTTTGCTTGTGTTCAAGTTTTTGGTTTAGATATTTTGTTTAAAGTCATATAGAGAAAGATTCACTTAAATTCTGCTGTGTGAGTGGTGTTCTAGCTGCAGATAAATTTTAATTTATTTTCATAAAAATTAATTGTTTTGTTTTCAAAAATCTGTTCAAAAATATATTTTCATTTTTGTAGTATTCTTGTATAATGGACAATTTATCTAGGACGATTCATTAAAGACACATTGACACATTTGGTATTGCATTATTATCATTACCGACTCCTTCCCAACTCGACCACTACCATTAAGATTTATTATCGTACTCGTTGTATACAATAAAGTAATGGTGATACGAAATAGTGATTGGGTTTAATTGTACTTTGTACATAAAGTAAGTAACTAAAGATTAAGACGCAATTGGGCGCTGCCAAGACGTTTGCTATTTTGTGCTCACTATTTTAGGTGGTTTCTTTTTTGTTTTTATTTTATTTATTCGACTCCAAACGTCCCAAACTCGAAACTCAAAATGGCAAACGACCTGGTGACTTTGTTTTCACGAAATTTGGTCATACAAAATACGGCAATCAACTCGTTGCCTAACGAAATGTTGCGAACAGTTTTGGACAAATTGGACATGATGGAGTTGATTGGCTGTAGAGGCGTGAGCAAAAAATGGATGGCGGTGATTGAAGATATTTGCCGAGAGAAAAGATCGATCATAATTGAGACAAGAAATGATAGTGCCAACATTTCCGGTATAACCCTACGATTCAATGGATTGGTTGATTTTAGAAAAAATTTGACTGTCCTTAAATTGAAACAAATTGACGGTCCATTAATCACAATTTCTCTGTCCAAAGATGTTTCAGTCCTCATAGCAAAGCTATTTCCTCAAGTTGTTCATATTGTGTTTTGTCCACATCTGGACGGCAATAATGGTTCTATAGAAAATTTATTCTTTCTACTCAACCAGTGGTCATCGACTATCGTAACTTTATATTTACAATCTTCTTATTTTACTCCTCATCGAGTTGCACTGTCTGATAGCATCGACAAGTTGACCGCACTCAAACGACTTGAATTCGAGGGAATTGATTTGCTCAAACGGACAACTTTATCTCGATTAGAGCACTGTTCTCTTGGCATGGAATTTATACCTGAAGTTGTGCCTCATCTTGGGCCCAGTTGCACTAGTTTGTCCATGTTTGATCCACTGTTTGCTTCACTTTCGGACATTACTCAGCTTCCAAAACTTAATGCTCCATTGGTGAAAGGTCTCACACATTTGAGTTTGTGGAGTAGAAATGATCCTGAAGTTTTATCGTTTATTTCATTCAATTTTACTGCACTTCAAATGTTGTATATTGACTTTTGGCGCATACAGGTTATTTATCTAAATATTTTTTAATTGCATAGTTTTATTTGTTAATTTTACTATTTGATTTGTAGATTTTCACTGTTGACATGTTTTCTCACCTCGCACGACTCTCCAATCTGTCACAACTATCGATTGAACACTTTGAGATTGATTTGCCAACTTTTGTCAAATCTAACTTGCCATCTTTGAATTCAGTTCAAATCCTGACTATTTCCGATTTTGCACCGCATGAAAATGAAAATGAAAATGTTAATCAATTTGACGGAGACCAATTCTGCAGTGTTCTGTCAGTCATTTTTCCTAATCTTCAACAACTCTCCGTCAATCATGGGGTTCCACATGTTTGTGATGGAATCAATCGCAATTTGGGTAAATTTCGCCACTTGCGCAAACATGCAATCCGTTCCTGATTATTAATTCCATCATCGCGTTAATGTAATACTATTGATTTTGACTAAATGTTGACTAGATGTAACCTGAATGATTAATGAACCATTAAACTTTGTACTGCAACAATTTCTACGCACATAAACTGTCTTGTTAACAATAATTTATATTAACCTAATACATTTACAAAGTCTTAATACAACACATTGTGTTGAACACAAACACAAATGAATATAGTCATAAAAAGTCAGATAACAAATAATCCTGTCTCGACTGTTTGACTAGCCATCATTTTACAATCTTAAGCATCCGTTCATAATACAATTAATGAAACATACCATACCTTATAAGTGACAATCAAAGCACATTGAGCCCATTTCAGATGGTGTTCCTATTAATTAGCGCATCATAAATGGAAGATGGATGGAATGATGACGACATTTGCACATGTGCTCGTTTACAAGCCTTTTCTGACCGATTATTATGAACCGGATCAAACAGTTTCCTGTTCTTTTAAGTCCGGCAGAGATATTTGAAAATGAAAATTGAAATAACATACTTATTAAATGAGACTAAAGTGCTGACAGAAAACTCTCAAATAAACAACATGAACAAGAATTGTGAAAGTTGCAAAAATAATGTTTTTGGCACAATAGTTGGTAACATGACACAAACAGAAAAGTCATTTTCAGATGTATCTGAAAATTTTTCGATTTTTGGAGATTAGGAAATAATTTCTATCGACTAATTCAAGGACGAGGAATTTTATTCTGGACACTATTTTGTCAAAGAAAGATCCTAGGACCCATAATTGTCCATAATTGGATTCCTCGTCCTTGAAATAAGCAATAAAGATTTACTCATAATCTCCAAAAATCGGAAAATTTTCAAATGAAACTGATGCAAGTTGTAATTAATGTTTGTTTATTGAAAAAAATCACAAATAATTAATAACAGTTTTTATTTGTGGAATTCTTACTCAAACTGACAAAATTCAGAACAATAGGAACGAAAAGGATATTTTTTCGTGTCTTGTGATTTTTTATTGCTAAAATCGGCACGAGACAATGATTTTGACAATTTGACTGAGAGGTTTTTCTTTTTGTCATGAGAGGCAGAGAAAGACAGTTTACCCTTGGAAGGCTTTTTCGACACCGTGCCGAAGGAGACACCGGAAAAAGCGCTGTTCTGACTGGTGCGGAAGTGATAACAGGCTGAGCTAGAAGAAATTGTCAGTGGAAGTTGTGGTTTTTTAAACAAAAATTTAACGCCGGGCGGGTTTTTGCTGATTGCTCCGGTGGAGTTTGTTGAAAAAACACTGACATTTAGAGCTCGGTTTACAGACAAACTAACTGGCAGGCTGGTTTGGCGGCTACCGAAACGAGTCTGAATGGTCCGTGTTGGCACAAACTTTCTGCTCACTGATATGGACGCCACAAGGGACTTGCTCACAAGTGAGTCTGACTTGGGCTTGTTTAGGTCCGTGGGGTAGTGCATGCTGGGGCTGTTTACTGTAGGTATGGTATGGTGGTGAACAGTAGAGATGAGAAATGGGGTCCCGACTAGTCCCGGCCAACCTTTCCGGGCTAGTCCCGACCCGGAAAATCCCGGCGGGTCGGAACCGGCCGGAATTTATCTCATTTATATTTTCCGGGTTATTCCGGCCGGAATGTTCCGGATCGATCAATTGGAGCAATGAAATCAGTCGTAAATAATACATTCACACGTACTGTGTGGATGGACCATTATGCCACTCCCCAATTGCGTTCAATAAAGCACATTTCTGTCTAGACTAGATTGATGAGTGTGTAATGAAAGTAACGTGCCTACCACGTGTTGCCAGACCACACGTTTGCTCATCGAGCTTTTGAAAGTATTCCTTGCCTTTTAGTTGCAAAATTCTCTCTTGTTTTGTCAAGTTGTTTTGGGTAACTTCGAAAATGATGAAGCGGACAGTCGATGGAGAAATCAAAGAATCTCTGATTAAGAACGATCCTCAAAATCAAGTAATTTTGCTCGAAAAATGTATTGCTTCTTTGACACAGTCTTTAAATCTAATTTCAATTGGTGGCCTCTCAAGCTCTGAAATCAAAAATGATTTAGAAGAATGTTTAGATCTTCAGCGAGATTTGCTCAAAATGATGTCTAATCCGAATTATTCGGAATTAAAGCCTGAGATTAAAAAAAACTTAGCTCGTCTTGAAGCTGTCTCAATTGAAGAACGTAAACGTCTCACTTTGAATGATGTTCAGTTGTTGTTTGCTCACAACAGTTCTGTAGTAGTGCCAACAAAGCCCACTGGACGATCCAGTAATGTAAGTTTTGCTGTATTTTAATTAGCTCAATCTGAACTATTTCATTTGTTTAGGAATGGACTAATTTCTCTGAAATTTTGTTTAAATCACGTAAGATTGGATTCGCCCAGTGTATTGCATGTAAGAAAATTATATCCGCTGATAGCAATAAAGATGGCACGAATGCACTACGAAATCACAACAGATTTCATTCGAAACAAGAAAACACTGACGCGAAGCAAAGGTCAATTAAAGACTGCTTTTACGTGGAACACAAATTGAAGTCTGACCAGAGTGACCTTCTTACTCTTTGCTCGGTTATTGGTTTGTGCTCCTCAAACAGACCATTTACGGTGATAGAAGACCCGGGTCTACTTCTTATAATCAAGGCTGTGCAGCAAATAACCCATGCATATGGGCCATTTGATCTAATTGATGGTATTCCTCATCGAACGACTATCTCAAATAATTTATCAAATGTAAAAGAATTTGGCGTTAAATTAATTTCTGAGCAAATCCAATCTCTGTTGGGCGTTTCTTTGACTGTTGACCATTGGAAGGACTGCATCCGACAAAGAGTCTATCTAGCGTTCACTATGAGTTATGTTTCCAGCGAGAATGACAAACTGAACATTGTGACTCGTTATATGAAAATTTATTACGTCAAAAATAAAACAAACAAGCTTGTAAAGAAGAAGTTTCGAAAACTCAAAAAGACATTTAATTTAACTGAGAAGAAACTTTCCGTCACTGCTGACAACGCCTTATCAACGGTCTTTGGGCATATCTACAACTCGTGCATGTCTCACAATTTTGCTCTGTTCTTCAAACATGCTTTTTGGAACGAAGAAAAATTGAAAAGTTTTCGTCGTTCTCCATTTTTGACAACTGCTGAAATTGTACAAGAAATTGACTCGATCGATTGCAAAGTGTATTCAGATAAGGTTAATCGAATGTTCCTAGCTCTGTATGGTGATGAAGATATGAGCATTGAAGCAGAACATGAATTGAAATCAATTATGAATTTGATTTATGTGTGCAAGGTTTTGGTAAGTCATATTTTTAAATTTATACAAAATGATAACTCTTTATTTTAATGTCAATTAGGTGGCACACGCAAAGCATTCTGACATTCACGTGTCATTAACCTTTACTTTAAAACAGGAGGTTGCCACTCGGTGGGACACTGCTCTCGAGATGTTCGAATCGATTGATAAGAATCATGATGATTTAAAGAATTCAACCTCGCTTAAAGTAAAAAATCTGTTTGCTCAAATTGATTTTGAACTAATGAGAAGATTCATGGTCTTTTTGAAACTGTTTCGATTTGCTCGATTAAAGTTGAGCTGTGAAGATAGTCCAACAATGGACCGAGTGATAAATTCGTGTATTTACCTTCGAAATTCCATCACTAATTGTCTATTGTTTGCTTCTTGTTCCGATAAATTGATTGAAACTTTTGATGAAAAAGTGATGAAGAAAATTAATTCGAATCATCGTTTAGCTTCCGCTCTCAACCCACTTGCACTCGATACTTGGAAGAAACAGCTTTACTTTACCTATGATTCGACTCACGAAAAATTCATTCGAAAAAGGTTGAAGAAACTTGATCGAAAGTTCAAATCCAACCCAGTTGAAACAGTCCAAATTTGCGAGCCATCTGAGGAAGAGGAGGAGGAGGATTTTGATGTCTTTATGAGACCAGCTGGAGTTGAACAAGTAATTCGCAAACATCCTCAAGTGATTGAGAATATTGAAGCAACTCTACTCGATGAGTACGATTCCTATCTACTTTCTCTCGATGATATTCTTGAAGATTTTGACGATAAAACATTGAAGGATGTTATGTTGGTCTGGCAAAGGTTGAAGCAACGTTTTCCTAAGCTTTATGAAGTTGCTCTATTCGTATTTAGTATGCAAGCAACTAACAATGCCAGTGAGAGAATCTTCAATAAATGCAATGACCTCATCACACCGAGATCTAATCGAATAAATGATGACACATTAGACGATCGCCTGTACATAAACAAAAACAGAGATGTTTTTATGCCATTCGCATTATCAAAGTTAAATTCGCTTCGATGTCCAGCCAAATTCAACGAGAATATATTGTCTCGCCTTCGAAAACCCGAAAAGAAAGATAAATCTTTTGGGAAGAAACAAGTGAACCAAAAAGATCTGGATGAGGAACTTATTGAGGAGGATGAGAACGATGTGGTTATTCTTCAAATTGACAGCAGTTCGGACGAAGAAGAAGAAGATGGTGATGACAACGATAGTGATGAAGATGAAAGCGATGATAATGAAGATAGTCAAAGTGATGAAGATTGAATTTTATTTATTTATTTGAAAATACGAGAACATATGTATTTATTTTTTAGTATTTGTAAACTAATTTTAATAATAAATTTGAAAACTATAGGCAAATTATTGGAGTCTTTTAGGGGAACACTTCCGGAATTGTCCCGATTCAGTCCCGGATTTTCCGATCCCGGGTTAGTCCCGGTTGTCCCGGACCCGACCCGGTCCCGGGCCGGGACCGGGTCGGGTCCGGAATGTGATAAAAGTCCACTTCTCATCTCTAGTGAACAGAATCGAGATCTTGAGCAGTTGTGACGACTGACAGACGGACGACTGATGTGGCAAATGTGGCAAATGTGGCAAACGTCGAGGGATACATGCAGCATGCGATAGTAAAGTACAGCTGGCATGGCTGGCTGCTCCACGACTACCTTTCCTCTCTGCTTGCCGTAGACTGAGGCATAGTCGCACAGAGAGAACAAAGCACCGATGAAGCTGATCTTTGGAAGCACTAACTACGGAAGGTAGATGATGCCAAATTGAGTTGGACAAAATGACTATTATTTTTTAGATTTTGCATAATCTACATTCCCTAGTAAGTGACTGTGACTGAGTACGTGAAAAGGGATGACGTTATTCTTACCCAGTGGTAGAGGACCACAACGTCAGTTGTCTTGGGCTTTGCTCAATTTAACTTCCACTGCCTTGGCTTCTCGGTTCGATCAGTTGGTCCTTCTCAGGATCTGATGCATGGATAAGTATGATACGGCATATGATAATGGACAAACGCAGGTATCGTTCTCTATGAATTGCCCCCTTAACTCATACCTATAGATTTGACTTATAGATTTGATGGTGTATTTGAAAAGTTACTCTTCCTTTAATACTTGACCGATTCTGAGTGAGCTGACTGACAATTAAAACTAACAAATAAGAGTGAAGTGATTACAAGTGATCATAATCGGGAGTTGGGTGAGGTTAGGTTATGTTTGCTTGAAATTGGGCGAGGTTAGGTTACATCTGTGAGAGTACGTGTGAAGAATTAAGTGTTCAGGGCAAATCTAAACATAAATCTAAACATGGACCACTCGTTCGATGATTCGTTTCTTCATCAATTTATACGAAATGATGCAATATTTGCCATATAAAAGTACAAACTTGGAGGAATTCGGATAATAAAATCAGTTAAATTAAATATTTACAATTATATAATAATTTGTACCTTTGAGAAAGTATTTAGCGAAACGAGTCCAAAGCCGCCATATGTGAAACCATACCGATTGGAAGTGTTGAGGGCATCTAACAAATTGGCTATGTGAACTCGAGTTCGTAAGGCCATCTTTTGAGGCAAATTACGACCAACAATCAGACTAAACAGTACTTTGGTTGGCTTGTGAATGTGTGCAGTGCACTGTGCAAAGATGCAGTGGAAGATGAACAATATATTATAAATGTACGCAATCCAAAAGTATACGATTAGCTTCGAAACAAACTGCAATTCGCCCTGAATGATCCACATTGTGAAAAGTAGGTTCACTGGCACAAATGTGACCAAATAGGCGCAAAACAATTTACCGTGAAATTTGTTGACTGCGAAAAAGTACTGCAAACAGTGTACAAATGTGTGCCGAAATTGGCTATAGCGCTTGTGAGGGAATGGCTTCTCTAAGGCAATTTCGCAGTCAGTCCCAGCAATTTTTACCAAAATCGCATAAACCTGCTGTATTTTTAGATAGAACATCATCAACAGTGAAATGGTACAGGAAAAGTTGATCGCTAGAGAGTGACTGTAGATGACAAACGCAAGATTAAACATGAAACCATTCAAATTGCAGACAGTAATGCAGAGGAGAGCGATCCAAAAGGATTTCATTTGATTTTGCATTAGACTAGATACCAAAATCCAATTGAAATACCAGCACGAGATGAAACAAATAATCTCTTAATAAATAAATAAAATCAAAAATTGATATTTATCAAAAATTACGGCTACTCGTATTTACACAGATCTACAGAAATTTTCAATTTTTAGGTACTCTGAATTTTATAAGCAATTTTACAGAATTTTTGACGTAGAATTCAATGGTTTTTTCAAAATTGACCATTTGACTTTAGTTTTTGAAATAGTCAAGCACATTTTGCTCAAATCTAGAATTTCAAGGCTCGAAACTTCAATTTAAAGCTAATTTTCAAATTGTCCTCGTTTTTCTGAAAATTTTGAGCAGAAGAACGCCCAAATCGCTTAAAATTCATATTTAAATTGACAAGAAAACTCAATTCCCTCGTGACAGGTCACGAAGGGAATTGTCGCTGCGCGAACGTTTTCTTGTAAAAAACCCTTTTCAGAGATTTGAACAATAAAAGTGTCAATTAATTCAAATAACAAATTCATGATTTAAAAAATTATTGGAATTCGGAGTTGCAAAAATTATTTGAATTTGCTTCAACCGTAACGATTACAATCTCACTGGCAGTGGGAAGGTCAAAGGTCCGATCCGATACTCTAAGCACATTATAAACATCAAACAAAGAATGATACATATTCAAAACAGCTTGTGTTGAAGCGAAACATTAGTTGGTTAGTAAGATCAACCACCGCATTGTGCGTAATCTTGCATCAAGTGTAGAGTTCGGGATTGGCCAATTCCGAATGCTGTTTCAGCACGTGAAGAACCATCTGACTCAGATTACGTCAAGAACACCGTACTTGGCCTTGACGAGTGGCTTCTGTAGTATCCAAGATCCACAGCTGATTATTCACCCCTGTAGTCAAACAAAACATAATTAGAAATTAATAAAAAATCAATATATCACTCACCGATACCGCTTTGGGGGTTTGAGCGACCACCATTCATGTTGTGTAAGGTGTGACCAATCTCATTCTGAAAACCTAAAAGCCATTTCCCTCAACCTGAGAATCTTTGTAGGAGATAGATCCAAGAGCCACCATCACAACACATAGAATAGGTGATAGAATCACCAACCTTCTTATCTATTCGCTTCCATCCATAAAATACCAAGCACCACAGTTGGTGCATGCCTTGTCTATCAGACCGAGATAGTTCTCCTCGGGTACACCATACCTCAGCTTACCTGTGGTTAGGACAGCCGCAAGAAAGGACCATGACGGGAACGATGTTGTTGAATTCGAGAAGTTCCAGATTAGACTTGACGGAAAGTTGCATTTAGGCGCATACGTTCACACACATTTTGCCGATAATTTCGCTGGTACTCACGGCATACAGCAACCATTTCTTCGTGGGTAAGATTCTGACGAGGATGAACACAGCCTCGACCCAAATCTACCTGACCACGTCCACTACATCGTGCACGATCTCTAGCCCAACCTCGTTCGCGATTTTGACCTCGATCCATGATGATAATATAGTTTGATAACGATGAGGGGAGAGGAGAGGAGAGGAGAGAAACATAAAAACACGTGGTGTGAGCTTTGATGCGAGTGAGTGAGTGACCGGTGTACAGAAAGAGGATAAGGTTGTGGCTTGTTGGAATAGTAGAGGCAGGAGTAGAAGCATGCAACGTTACACAACCATCACTGTCCGATGTGTGAGTGCGGCACATTGGCCGACACAGGCTTGCTCTCCTCTCCCTCACACAGCGGATGTCTGTCCATCTGCGCCCTATCCTCCACTGTACTAATGGCACACTCATCCACGCGAACACACAAACACGCTCTGTGCTTGCCTGTTGGCTGGAACCTTCAAATGATTTTTTCGGTACCAAGGACACATTTTCTTATTGAGTACATGATATATCAATGTTCCTAGATTTTCACGATGAATCCAACAGTATTTTTTTCTTATCAAGAATCCTAAAACCCAAAAATCCAGAATCAATTTTGAGACTGGATCGAGCGGATTCTATTTATCCCAGATCCGCTATGGTCCAAATAGTCTACTAAAAAATTTTCATGACCTTACGTCAAGTACTTTTGGCTGAATAAGTTTTTGTTGAGCGTTACATTGGGATTTTAATATATAAGAGATTCTTAAAGATGATACTATTTTAGTAAAACAATAAAAAAGTTGAATAATTTTTATCATGGCATGAAGGTGATTTTTATCGTTTTACCTAAAAAATTCCATCTTTAAAAATCGATTTAAAATTTTTTAAAATCTAAAATCTAAAATATTTAAATAGTAAATATGAAGCGATTTGGACGTTCTTGTGCTCAAATTTTTCTGAAAAACAATGATAATTTGAAAATTAGCTTTAAATTAAAGTTTAGAGCCTTAGACTTGGCCAAAAATGTGCTTAAAACGTGAATACCTCAAAAACTGAAGTCAAATTTTACCAAACCATAAAATTCCACGTCATAAATTCTGTAAAATTCCTAGTGCCTAAAAATTGACAATTTTTGTAGATCAGTGATTTATATTTACCAAAGGTTGCAACAATACAGATGAACAAATTCAGTACGAGCAAATAGCATTTTCGTGTTCGGCCGCAAACATTGTGACTGTTCCATTGTTCGCGAATAAAGAATGTACGCCAATCATTGTAGATAATCACGGGATAGAGCAGGCGTACCAGTGGATAGTTGGTGGTGACAAAGAGTTGGCGAGAGAAGTATTGAAACATGGACAAACTAATGAATGTCACCAGATTGACCTGCTGTTTGCCAAACATCAGTGAGAGAGCATCAAAGTGAATGGCACGCTCCAGTGCACTGTCTGGCTTCCAAAATGCTAGATACAGCGAGTGCACACCAAATAGGGCAATGAGCATGTTGACCACTTTGACCATATTGGCTATCTGGCCACTGTTGAAGAGCCAGATTTGCTCTATCCAACGATAGTAGTGCACAAAGTAGTCAATTGATTGGTTTCAGCAGAAACAGAGCAAACATTTTGCGATTCATTTTGTGTCGGTGTCGCGTAGCCTACTGCACATTTGTGAATAATAAATTTAATTAAAATATAAATTAAATTAATTATCGATTAAATAATTAAATAAGTTTACATTTTAATTATTTAATCGATAATTAATTTAATTTAATTAATTTAATTAATTTAATTATTTTTAAATTATTTTTACTAATAAGTATTAATTTCGAAATTGGAAACAGCATGCATGAGAGTACAGTACAAATCAAACAGACGCGGTTATCGTCCTCTATGAATTGCCCCCTATGAATATGCAAATGCGAAAAGGGCATCCTGGAAATGTTGATTTTTCTTGAATGTATGTCCGAATATTAATCTGATTTTTTGTAAGATGGTAGATAATGAGATGCACGATAAAGGGGTTATTCACAGTATATGTTTTCTACAGGCAATGATAGTATAATCCGTTCGGGTGATACTATTTTAACTTGTGCGTATACTACCTAGACGGCTATTTTGACACACCTAGCAAACAATGTCTTTGATTCGAACGAATGAATCACGATAAGCCATCAATGACCAATCAGTATGCATGTGTAGGTTATAGAAATAGTCGTAATTTCTACTTCTTTCGACTTTCGCCTCACTCTATAGTAGATTATCTCGATTATCATTTTCTCTCGATTCTCGACCTCTATTTGACACTCTAGAAATCGACGATTTTGCGATTATCTATGAAAATGAAAATCTTCTGCAGCCCGAACGATGTAAACAAGTGGAGGCGGTTACAAGACTCGAATGTGGATCGCCCCACTGTGGAAGATGATCGATCTGAAGATGCTCACGTGATTATTCCCGACAAATCGTTTGATGACCCAGCCAACCAGAATGAGAAGCCAAAACTGCTCAAAATGGACAAGTTTTTAAAGAATACAAATGAGGATTCACGCGGAGGCACTTCTGGACTCGAAACCCGTAACCAGAAACTACAACTACAGAATCGGACCACTCTCGATCTGATAAAAGCACAACGTGAGCGAAAGAATGCTCAAGAGCGCATCCGCCGTCGGAAGAAAATGGCCGCCGAAACAGAAGAACAACGTGCGGAACGCCTTCGAAAGATGCGAGAATGGCGAAAGCAAAAACAGAAAAAGCAACAAACGAATGATGACCAGTATCGACAGTGGGCTCTAATTATCGTCGAGAAGCAGCAGATCGAACGTAGTAACCGAAAGCGGAAACATCATGAGCGCGAGAGCGATTACTCCGACAGTGACTATTAATCGACTATTCGATGATCCATGAGGTAAATGGATTGGATCATACTTCAATTTGTGTGGCTCATGATCCACACATTATCATTTATCACATTATTAATCTTATTAATTTAATTCCTGTCTATTCATATAATAAAAATTAAACATATCGACATTCACATTTGACGAATCGATTTATTGTCTACTATTCTAAACAGTTAACTTCACTTTGTACGAACAATTTTTATATAAATAAAAAATGCGGATAATATGCATTAAAAAATCATTACCCAAACAAACTGAAGCAATCTTGAAAGTCAACCCTTTTAGGCGCATGCTTGAAGGGCATTTGACCAAAATTAACACAACACTGCTGATGGAGTGACAAACTGATCGCAATATGATAAGGTTGGGTAGAAAAGTATAATTTTTTCTTAGATAAAAATTTCTGAACTCGAGTTTCGAATCGCATTTTGATTCCATTTAAGTAAAATTTAAATCGCTTTCTTTCAAAATCAATCAAACAACCTACTACATCTCCATATTTCCATCTTGAATTCAAATTGTTTTGCACTTGAAATCTATTTGAATCATTAGTCACGGTCTTCAAGCAGCCATCGTAACCAATTGAGAATTCGTCCTGTCCAATTGCGGCTAGAAGTTGCAGATTGGACCGAGTCGTAGCCCAGCCAATTAGCATTGGTCCACTTGTAAGCAGAATAACTTCATAATAAAATATGCCTGAATTGACAGAACAAACTGAGCGTACACTTTGCCAGTACTTTGAATCGTAATAATCGTTTCGAATTGAGAAACAGTCAATCGACATTTTGAGATTGTAATTTGCGTCCTCTGGATTCAAAATTGCTTTCCCTGAATCGTGGATTGCTGATGCAGATGAGGATATTCCACTTGAACTCGGTTCTCTTTGAATCAATTTACTCTCATTTTGTAGGATAGTCAACAAATGTGACGCACAAAATGTGACTTGAAACGCAATCAACAGTGAAATGTGTTGATCGTAAATGTTTCGATGTGGTGCAAATTTTGTCTTTGAAATCAAAGACTTGAGTGTCTCAATCAGTTCAGAACGTTTTCGCATTTCAACTAGTTTACCTTAAAAAGAAAATCAAAATCAATAATCAAAAATCAAAAATCAACCATTTTTCTCGTACCGGTATTAATGATAATATTCTCTATTGAAATAATCAAAAACAATTTCTTCGAATTTGTCAGTTCGTTTTTGTGAAAATCACTTTCACCCAAAACGCGAATCAAAAACTCCAACAATTCCGTATCACAATTTCCAATTGGTATATTCCAAAAATTCTCTTGTGTAATTAATGATGCTAGAATCATGTAAAAATTGCGTTTGTCAACATTCTTATCATTTTCGTTCAATTTGTCATTCGTCAAAAAATGATTGAACAAACTTTGTATTGAACTCTCCACCTTGATTCGATCAATTTGAGCGACTGCAGCTGTGCTGTACTGGTTACGCTTAAGCGATTTTTTCAAATGATCACTAATCAGTGGGCGGAGTAGATGGGACAGCCACTGCAAAAGTACATCCAACTTACTGTTGATCTCTGAATTCAAATCTCGGGAAATTGTGAAAATAATCGATTGAAACAGTCGATGCCAGCCAGCTTGAAGCAACACAAGTTGATGCAATTTAGTGTGTAAATTTGTGTAGAATGTTTTAAAACTTCCATTCAACACGTTCGCTTCAAGTAGGGCAATTAGTTTATCGAATAGCACTTGAAGATCGTCTTGAAACAATGGATTTATAGTAGAATGTTCGTTTGAGACATTTAAAGAAGAAACACAATTTGGTTCCATCAAACCATATTTGGTCAAATCGCCTTCACAAAAATCATGAAAATTCGAGAAACAAACACTTTTCGGTGGCGGAAACTTGAATTGCGATTGACCGAAATTGAAGAAGCAATGCTGATAAGAGGAGAGACTTGCCGATGCGTAATAGGAATCATTCGAAAAGTGCACTTTCATATCGAAAGGACCCTCAATCTGTGATCCATTGTGATAGAAAATGAATTTTTCCTCGTTCAAATCAATCAAACAACCAATCACATCGGTAGCTTTCCAATTTTGATTGTACATTTTTGAATTCTCAATTGGATTCTCAATTTTACAATGCCAAATTGAATTACCATCAAAGCCAATCGAATAGAGATCATTTCCTAAGTTATTTTGGCTGTTATTCTGGGCAGTATTAGTAGTCCAACCAAATCTCATTTTCCCACACGTAAGCAGAATCACCTCATAAAAGTAGACACCTGAACTTATTTTGAATGGCGAACAAATGGATTCAACTTTGCTGGTAAGTTGGCCAGCTCGGGCAGACATTTGATCAGGTGATAAGGTAATCGAAGTTTTGCCCTTTTCGAGTTGATGAAGACGAGCGCAAAAAGCAACTTGATATTCGACACAATCGTCAACGGATCCATAAAGAAATTCCAATGGAGACGTATGAACTGAATTTTGAATTAAATTTTCAAACACTTTATTAATATTTTCAATTTTGTTTGAATTTACAAAAAAATGTGCACAAAGATTTGAGAGTGTAATTGTGGCAAAAAGTTTAGCTTCAACATTTTCTCTTTGTTCCATAATGCCCAAAAGATAATCAGTGATTGAATATGTAAACTTCGTTTCAGAATTTTGAACAGATTTGAAAACACTTGTCGCAATACTCAACACAAAACAAACATTCCGCTGCGCAGTCCATGCCTGAGCAAATTGGTCCAACTGTGGACAGACAAATGGTTCAATCAGTTGGGCGAGTTGATCAAAATCAAATTCTTTTGAATTTAGTTTGTTGTTGTCTCGATGTTCGACAAAAAGACGTTCATACTTTTCAATGTTCAGCGGAATTGCCTCTTCTTGATCGAGTTGGTTAACAAGTGATTGGATCAATCGAAACTGTTGGTTTTGAGACAGTTCATTTGAGTGAAACAAATCGTTGAGTGACAAATTAGTAGTACTTTCCCGAATGTATTCAAGTAAAGCCTGATCAATTTGTTCCTGTTCGTAATCACAGAAGAATTCAATTTTGGTGTCCATTCTGTTTAGAACTTTATTTTGCAAGATGACAAAATGTCTAAAAATGGGGAAACATAAGAACATGCACATGACATTCATTGCAAGTGACTTTAATTGCTCGGTTGTCAGGTCGACAGTACAATTTTATACGTATTTGCTTGGTGATATAACAATGATATTGATAATATGTGCAGAAATCATAAACTATCCATCTACTCTAGTCAGTCAACTGATTAGTGATAATTTCGATTGGTGGTTGGTCTCACACATTTAACCTTTTTCACGCCATAAATCACATGCCTCTAGCGGTCGCATTTTTGGGTCTAGCAAATTGAAATTTTTGCACAGTGCCCCTTGGGAGTGGGGAATTTAGGGAAAAATACTGGTTTGTTCCAATTAAAACACTTGAGACAAAATATTTTTTTTATTGGCGATCTGAGTAGCTAGATCGATTCTACTCGCTTAGATGAGAATTTCGATATATAACATTATTCAAAGTATATGTTCTCTAAAGTATAATCGGTTCGAGAGGTACTATTTTAACTTGTGCTTATGTACTACCTAGACGACTATTTTGACACAACTAACAAACGACGTCCTTGATTCGAATGAATGAATCACGATGAGCCATCAATGATCAATCTATGTACGTGTAGTAGGTTGTAGAAATAGCCGTCATTTCTACTTCTTTCGACGTTCGCCTCACTCACTCATAGTAGTATTATCGCAATTATCATTTTTCCCTCGATTCTCGATCTCGATTTGACACTCTAGAAATCGACGATTTTGCGATTATCTATGAAAATGAAAATCTTTTGCAGCCCGAACGATGTGGACAAGTGGCGGCGGTGGCTTCAAGACACGAATATGGATCAAACAACTGTAGAACAAAATCGATCTGAAGATGCTCACGTGATTTTGCCCGGAAAATCGTTCGATGATCTTACCGTCCAGGATGGGAACCCAAAACTGTTCAAAATGGACAAGTTTTTGAAGAATACAAATGATGATTCAGGCGAGGGCACTTCTCGAGTCGAGACCCAGAACCAGAAACCACAACCAGAGAATCGGGCTCCTCTCTATTTGATTAAAGCACAACGTGAGTGTAAGACTGCTCAAGAGCGCATCCGTCGTAAAAAGAAAATGGCCGCCGAAACAGAAGAACAACGTGCGGAACGTCTTCGAAAGATGCGAGAATGGCGAAATCGAAAAAAGATGAAGCAACAAACGGAAGATGATGACCAGTATCGAAAGTGGGCTTTAAGGATTGTCGAGAAGCAGCAAATTGAAAATCGTAACCGAAAGCGGAAGTATCAAGAACGTGAGAGCGATTACTCCGACAGTGACTAATAATCGACTACCGTAAATTCTCGATTAAGCGCCTCATCCCCAGTAACCGCCGCCCTCAATTAAGCGCCGCAGAAAAATGCATTGTGGAAGTTAAAAAGTGGGCGTGGTTTGGCCTAAAATTAAGGGCTGAAACCGATAAGCGCCGCGGCGGTTAAGTGAGAATTTACGGTATTCGATGATCCATGAGGTAAATAGACTGGATCATCCTTCAATTTGTGGTTCATAAGCCACGCATAATCCCTTATCACAATATTAATCTTATTAATTAAATTAATTAACATGTCTATTTATATAATAAAAATTAAACTCATATCGACATTCATTCGACTAATCGATTGTCAACTATTCTAAACCGTTTACTTCACTTTCGATGTATAACCATTGTCTCATATATATAACCCCTTATTGCGCATGCGTATCAGAACTTAGTAGTCAATGAGTCATCTTTACAGTTTTACAATATTTGACGAATTTCTACTTTTAATTCGGTTTGTTCAGTTTGTGCCACGAATCGTACGATCATTTTTTCTTTTATACTTTGAAAGCAAAAGTCTGTTGTATAAGTACAGTCAACTTTTTATAATTTTTAACTTGGAAGAGGTTTTATTAAAAATTTGTCATAATTTAGTAATACTTTTAAATGTACGAACCCGTAAATTTGTAAATTAGAAAATATTCTATAATTTATAATTTAGAGCGATTACATTTCGTGATTCCCAATTAAAATTTTTCAAAAAAATGCGGCAAAATCGGGCGCCAAGACACGATTTGCCTGACGACGAGAATGGGAGAAAATTATAATAAAAAATAGAGCCGAATTTAGTCTATCTTACTGACGATCCGACCCTACCTACCCGACCCGAGCCTTTACCTATTTAAGGAAAATTTAAATAAAACTGATTTTACAAATATTTTATTTTCAAATACTAGGCCTTACAGAAATCTTTTATTTTAAATGGCCCAAAGTGTTCCAATTGGAACACCAAGCATAAAATTCATAACTAGGCACCAGTTATTGTTACAACAAATAAATTATTTTAATTTCTTGAACACAACAACCTCAACAATCCCTAGTGTTAACAACCACCCTGTATGCAATCGATCTCAAGTTTGCGCAAGTGGCTGAAATGGTCCAAATAATGATCAGTGATTCCATGGCAAACAGTTGGATGACGATTTTCAATGTTGAGTTGTACTATATTGGGGAAAATGAATGAAAGTACTCTACAGAATTTGTCTCCGTCAAATTCCATTTCAAAATCAAAAATAAACATTGAAAGAACCTGAACCGAATTCAAAGTTGCCATTTTGGATCCAACCAGTTCTGACAAACCTTCTATCGGCGTATCGAGTCTCTCAATGATCAGTTGAGATAGGTTGGACAGTTGTGCGAGTTTTGCAATCGTGTCTGCATTAAAAATCTAAAATACAAATTGTATATTAAAAAAAACATTCAAATATTCAAAAAATGTATGCTCATACTGGAAAGTTCATGTCCAACATTTGAAGTGCAGGAAAGTTGTCACATACAAATGGCAAAACTTGTTGTTCAATTGAATGTATTTTTAAATGTGTGACACTTTTCACCCATGAATCATTGATTTTGGGCCATTGAGTAATGTTTGCAAGTAAATCGCTTCTATGCGAACTCTCGTACATATTCAAACTTGTGCAATTGGTGCCTAGATGAGATACTACCTCAAGTAAAGCTGATTCATTCATAGAACAGTGCTCTAATCGAGCTAGAGTAGTAGGTTTGAGTGTGCCAGCTTCAAATAAATAAAGACGTTTAAGATTGACCAACTTGTCGATGTAATCAGACAGTTCAAGCCAATGAGATTCAGAAAAGTTAGTCGAAGAAGGCAAACTTAGAGTAACAATGCTCGATGACCAGTGATTTAGTAAAAAGAACAGATTTTGTGAAGCGCTGGGCTCGAGCGATGAATAGATCACGAAATTTTCCACTTGAGGAAATAGATTCGCTAAAAGGCTTGTAAAATTATCAGACAGTGAAATTGAATAATTCTTTGATTTCACACTAAAAGTAATCCAATTTTTGTCAAGGGTAACCAAGCCATTGAATTGTTCGGATACTTCGTTTCGACTAGTATAATAAGAAAATATATCAAAAACCTGATTTCGAATCAATATCGATTTTTTCTCTCGACAAATGTCCTTGATCAGTGCCATCCATCGCTTGCACACACCTCGAATTGCAATCAGCTCCAACACCTCAAATTTGTCAAATACAGCACGCAACATTTCATTTGGAAATGAGTCGATCAAATTCATTTTCTGGGCGAACAAATTCACAAGTTTGTCTTCCATTATGTTCTTCGAGAGTTGATTTGAGTGAAGAAAATCTTTTAGGCACAGAAAATATTTAACCGAAAAGAGAATGAGTTGCACAGTTTAAATATGCTTCGACACACTAATCTAATGTTGTTTGATGGTATGTTGTGCATGAATGCCATTTTCTTTATAATCAAAATGCATACCAAAATTGGTGTATGCTTGTTTACACAAGACTCATTATTGAGCTAAACTAAACAAATGCAACAAGAGTTCCCAGTAAAGAGTTTGCTGATTTATTATCATTCAGTTTAATGTTTGATTTGGGTACAGTTTATCTTATGAGTTTAGCATTTTCAGTGTATAGATACAAACAAATAGTTCATTATTTCAAGTTATTTTAAGATTTTTTAGTGACGCACTAAAATTGGTCTAACTCTTATAATACAACAAGCCTGCCATTCAAATTCAAATTAAGTGCAAGTGATTGCTTGATTCGCGAACTTAACAAACCGAATCGAAAGTAGAAATTCAAATTTATTGTAAGACAGTGTAAGAATATGAGGACAACGTACCGGTACAAACCAATATATTGTTTTGTTTCTTAATGTAAAATGTGTTTAATCTCTCAGTAATTCTCATGAATTGAGGAGCCTCTTTTACTTGTGAGCACAGACACACAAGCTCATACTCACGATAGTTGATGGCTATCTTTAGATGTACATGTACAAAATTAGCAGTAAACAAACGGACAGACAGAATGACACGCAACAGTGAGTGCTTTCTCATATGTTTACTTATATTATAAGTATTGGCGTCATGTTTGTGTGTAATACAAATTGAAAATGGAACCAAACAACAGCACAATTATACAACGTGCATTACTACAAAGGCCTCCACATGGTCATTGTTTGGTACTGAATTACGACCCCGATTTTGATACACAATCTGCGGTTGAGTCATTTACCGAATTGAACTTTCATTGTGAATATCACAGTGAGCTCACATATGAGCAAACTGAAGAAATTCTCACTGAAGAAGCAGAAATCTACATGACAACATGCAACTGTTTGGTTATTTGTATATTTGCTCGTTGTGAAAATGGAAGTAAGATGATTATATTTTGAAAATTATCATAAAATGACATTTTTCTTTTAGATATTGCGTGCAAAGACAAAATGATGAGCACAGAAGAAATTGTGAGCCATTTCCATGACGTACTGCCCACCTATGTACGGAATGGTATCACTATAAAAAATCATCATTGCATGCTTATTCGAGGAGAAATGAGGATTCCGATATTCTTTTTATAAATGTAAGTCAATTCATGTTTGCTTGAAGTTGGGTGAGGTTAGGTTATGTTTGCTCAGAATTCGTTAATTCAGTAATCATTTTGTTTGTAGAAAACGCAAAACTTTCTATATTCAAGACCTTTCAGTTACTTGATTCGAAAGTGTCATTTCACGATTTCATACAATTCCTATTCCCCATCTTGGTTGATTCAAACACTTTGCAGTCTTTATGAAGAATGTTCCCTACAGCGCATAGATCCACTATCAATGATTGTGAATTCTTGTGAAAACATTGAAAATGTTCAACTCTACATAGAAGGTCGAAAGCACATGAAACATTTGTATGACATTTTATCGAGTTATGATCAAGGCAAATTTCGTCGAATACTTCTAAGACATTGGACCAATACAAACGGACCAAATTATTATGATAAATCGAAATTAGATAATATTTGTTATGAAATTAAACCGGCAAATGCAACAGCAAAAAGAGGAAGATGCCTCATATTGAATTACTATTCTATATCGAATGCAGAAAACTTTACTCAACACAGAATTGGCGCAAATGATGTCAACTCTTTGAGGGACACTTTTGAGTTGTTGAACTTTGAGGTCGAAATTTATGACGATTTGACTGTTGATGCTACACGGGAGATATTACTAGAAGGTTGGTTGGGTGGAAATGTTTTTACTAACTAATTTGTATTATAAATCAGAGAGCAGCTTCGATCACTCGTCGATGGATTGCTTTGCGCTATTTGTCATTGCCGAATGTCATAATCAAGTGCTCAATGGCATTTCGAACGATGGTAATTTGTAGTTTTATCATAAACTTTTAATAAACTGTAATTGTTCTTAGAGTTTGTTTGCCATTTGGGAGGTAAATTTTCTACAGACGAACTGTTTGATTACTTTACTGAACAAAACTGTCCATCACTTGCTCGAAAACCGAAAATGTTCTTCTTCCAGGTTTGCCAGACATCGGCTTTTGTAATTCGTAATGTTATTTTTCTTTTTTTGAAAGCACATTTTTGGTCTTTTTGAGGACAACAACATGACGAGTTGTTATGTGATTGACTCATCTCCATATCTGAATCAGGAGCAATTTAGTTCATTTCCAGCTGATTATCTCGTATTTGTCAGTTCTCATCAAGGTAAATTTGAATCAATTTGAATTTCGTAAAAATGAATTAACTTTAAAAATTTAGCATATAGTATAAATATGAACATCGGTAATTATCTTGGTATACAGGAAAAATTTCGCAATTCAGCACTAATTCAAATACTGACTCGAGTGTTGTCGAAGAATTGGCAAAAATATGATCTGTTGACAATGTTGCAAATGGCGATCATTGAGCTGAACTACAACACTCAACACTTTGCCATTGACACTCGTCGAAATTCATATTTGAAGAGTTCACTTACTAAGTTGGTGCACTTTGGCATTGATGCACTCAAAGCAGGTTCTGTTCAAACACAAATGAAGATTTTTCAAAGAAAGTTGGAATACCACAAAAAGTGCTTCATTATAGACCAGCAAGGCTGTGAACAATCTCAATTGAGAGCAATCGAGGAAGATTTCTTGAAAATGAATTTCCATGTCCAACAGCTCCAAGATCTGTCAATAGAGCAGCTTAAGACCTTGATATCGGAAGGTTTGCGTTTGAATGTTTGACTTGTCTGCTTATTTAATCGATTTTGGTTTGTTTGTTGGTTGAAGCAGAATCTAATTTTGGTCCAGTTGAATCCAAAAATGAAGAGCCTTGTTTTGTTTTCTGTATATTTGCCAATTGCAAACGTTTTAGTGAGTTTTTTGTGTGTGTGAATTGTGTGTTTGATCCAAGAAGGTTTATACAATTTGTCCGTGTTAGGTTTTCAATGCAAATCAAATCAAATGTTGAGCATTCGAGCACTATTTGGCTTTACCAGATATTTCAGTGAAGTCTTCAATAGGTACAGTCGAATTTACTTTCTGATCAATGTAAGTAAATGAGCGGTTAAAAAAATAAAATCTCAATATCTAATATCTAAAATCTAAAATCTAAAATCTAAAATCTAAAATCTAAAATCTAAAATCTAAAAAATAAAATCTCAATATCTAATATCTAAAATCTAAAATCTAATAATAAACCATGAGAATAGGATCGAAAAGCATCCGATGACAATCAACAAGATCAATGTCTCACATCGCTTACTTTGAACGTACATCTGTCAATCAATGTCAAGCCAAGTAAATTGAATTGTGAATTTCATTTTAATTTTTAAAATTTTGTTTATTCTACATTAGATTTATCATTTATTGCCCGTTTGTCCAATGTACTACGAAGTATCGTAAAGCTCAATGAAAGTTCTTACACACCAGATAAAGTGCTCAATCAAGTGAGCATGAATACATTTGAAATTCATCCAATAAAACCTTATGAAATGGTGGAAAGTGTCGCAACCGATTGGCATGTGAAGACCACTTGGAAGTTGGTCAAGAGCATTTTGGCAATTTCTACCAACTTCAATTTGGCTAGTTGTGATGTGATCGATAATCAAACGATTGATGAAGATGAAGCGAACGCTTTGGTCTATCCAATGACAAGCAACGGAATCATAGGAAAATGTATCATTTTGAGCTTTGAATTGAGAGAATTCAAACAAATTGAAGTGATCGACAAAGATGTCGAAAAGTTGGAAAGTACTTTTGTGGGATTAGGCTTTGAAGTGGATTCGTTTGCTAATTTGACTTGCAAACAAACCTGGGAATTGCTTCTTCAAGGTGATTTTAAATTTTTTAAATAATCTGGTTAATACTAGTCATATATTTTATAGAATCTCAAAACTTTGATTGGTCCAATGGATGTTTCGTCCTGTGCTTAATTACTCGATGCGCGAATGGATGTAAGTCAAAAAATTATTTTAAAATAGTAAACAGATTTAATGAAAAGTTCACTTTAGATTTCTCTTGTGTGGACAGCAAGCTCGGCTTGAATGCCGTTTACAAACTATTCGACGACTCTTTTCCTATGGAAGACAAACCAAAGATTATCATCATTCAGGTTTGGTTTTATTAGTGTGTTTTATGATTTGTAAAACTGTTGCTTTTACTCAGGACCCTTACCATAGCCACATGCAAACTTCTGGTGACTTGGATTTGTTCAGTTATTTGCTACCAGAACAGTACGATTTTCCAAAGGACTTTATCATCGCTAATTCCTCTTACAATGATCGATTAATCATAAATCAGTTCAGCCCAAACGGATCATGGTTTGTGCAAACACTTTGTCTTTTCCTCAAAATCTTTTCGGATCGATTCGATTTGCTCACAATTCTACGAATGATGACACTGTCACTGGCAAAACCAAAATTTCTTCAAGAACAATTAGACCGATACCGGTCCTATTCAAATGTGTACGTCAAATACGGCTTGAAACGGCTAATTATGTTCAAGAGGGAAGCACATCTGCTCGCATTCAATAAAAGTGCAGACTTGTCCTCTGTGAATCGTACTTATAGAGAAGCGAATCAAGTTGTGAAATTACCCACACGAAGGGATTCCTTGTTCTACAGTAGAGGCATGGGTAAATGTCTTATTGTAAAGTATGGACAGACGGTCGGAATTGAAAATGAAATTGAACTGTTGGACAGAACTTTCAAAGACATGAATTTTGAAGTTAAAAAAGATGAGGTACACGATCGAGACTCAATGAAGAATCTTATGAGAAAAGGTAAATTTTGTAGATTTTAAAATTGATGGATTAATAAATTTCATTTGTTTAGAGTCTAAACGAAATCACCAAGAATATTCTTGTCTGGTCCTGTTTCTTTTGGTGGATGAGTCGTGCATTCTTTCGGGTGGTACGAGCAGAGATCAACTGGTTGAGCACTTCACTGGACACTGGAGTCTGGTTGGGAAGCCTAAATTGCTATTTGTTCTAGGAGGAAGGCAACTAGATTTCTCTACTAAGGAGACTGTAGATAACGCTAACGAGTCGATTCATGAAAAATCTTTTCGTATTCCCAAATATGCAGATTTCATGTTCTTTCATAGTGAAAATGGTGATTTTTTATTAACTAAACTTCCCACTTACTAAGATTTGATAAATCTATTTTCAGTTTCGATCACAATTCGATCACTTTGTACAACTTTCACCAACAAATCCAATCAACTAGATTTGATGACCATGCTGTGTAGTGCAGAATTGATTCAATCCACCAATCAAACCATCAACTCAACACTCACTTGTTTGATTTCATTTGCATCTTCAGAATGTTTAGAAATTCAAGATGAAAACTTTCAACTCTCTAATGAAACACTTTTCTTATCAAATGATAACGGAAATTGTGGAAAATGTCTCATTTTTAATTACACAACTTTTCTAGATCCAAGCTTGAAAGAACGTTCTGGAACAGAAAAAGATTTGGAAGCACTCGAGTCGGTTTTTGGGGGTCTATTGAAGTTTACGGTTGATGTGATGAACGATTTGAGTGTTAGTGAAACACGAGACGTGTTGTGTAAAGGTAAGATGTTGAGTTTATCTCAAGTTGTTTCAAACTTTTTTTTTTAATTTATCAAACAGAATCCCAAACCAACTATTCTCAACTCGAGTGTTTTGTGGTATGTTTCCTCAGTCATGGAAACGACAATGGAGGTAAAACATATTCAGACTTAAAGGTTCTTAATCTTTTTGCATCAAATTTTTCAGTTTTACACTGTATTGATGGCAGCATCAACAAGAGCGAATTGGTCAATTTATTGGTTGGAAATGCTTCACTCAATGGCAAACCGAAATTTCTGTTTGTTCAGGTTGATTTCATAAATTTACATTTATTTAAGATTTAATGATTGAGTTTGTAGGCTTGCCAAGGTTCGAATGTTGATCCAGGAATCCTGGTTTCTGACACTCGAACAGACGTCTCGCAGGAAATTCCTCTTTACCACCAACCTGGTTTGTTTGTTTTCTCGAGTTCATATCCTGGTATTTTATTTTGAAACTATTATCGTTTTTACACTAAAACTACATTACTCACTCCCAAGGTCACTATTCCTACCGAGACTCGAATGGCTCCTGGTTTATTCAATCATTATGCGAAGTCTTGCGAAAACATCACACCCAATATGACCTCACCACCATTGCCGCCATAGTTTGTCGAACAGTGGCCTACCGGTCTGACTGTGAGGGACACGCCAAACAGATTCCATTCGTTCACACTACTTTAACTCAACCTATTGTTTTCGCCTCATGTGAAATTATAAAATGATTTGTCATATCAATTCTACCAATGGTGCTTGAATACAATGTAAATGACTGTTGAGAAAATCATGTAAAACATTATAATTTATTTTATTTAGTGATAGTGATTCATATAACCATAAATAGAAAAAATAATGTTTTTGCTTACATCTATGAATAAATTTTGTTATTTCACTCAAATAAATTTTTGTTATTTCCGAATATAAATATAAATATTTCCGATTATCGATTTTAAAAATTTAATTGTAGTACAGTCAATTGTATAAACTGTTTAATTCTTTATCATTAGCAATAATTCATGTACAATCTTGAAATAAAATTTAAAATCCAGTCTATAAACAGCAATTAAAAAGGTGAAGACTTTATTTCAGTGGATAACATGTGACAAAAGCAATAGGTCGAGTGAGTGTAGAGTGAAAGAATGGAATCTGTTTGAGTTGTTGTCCCTCACAGTCAGACTGATAGGCCACCCTTCGACAAACTATGGTGGCAATGGTGGTGAGGTCATATTTAGCGTGGTGCTTCTCGATTACTTCGCATAATGATTGAATAAACCAGGAACCATTCGAGTCTCGGTAGGAATAGTGACCTTGGGAGTGAGTAAGGTAGTTTTAGTATAAAACGGTATTGTATTCATAAATAAATACCAGGATAAGAACTCGAGAAAACAAACAAATCTGGTTGATTGTAGAGGGGAATTTCCTGTGAGACGTCTGTTTGGGTGTCAGAAACCAGAATTCCTGGATCAACATTCGAACCTTGACAAGCCTACAAACTCAATCATTAAATTAAAAACAGATAGAAAGTTAAGAAAATAACCTGAATAAACAGTAATTTTGGTTTGCCATCGAGTGATGCATTCAAAACCAATGAATTTACCAATTCGTTCTTGTTAATGCAGCCATCCTTGCAGTGTAAAACTGAAAAATTTGATACAGAAATTTAAAGAAGTTTGAAATCATACAATGTATGTTTTACCTCCATTGTCGTTTCCATGACTAAGGAAACATATCACAAAACACTCGTCTTGAGAATAGTTGGTTTGGGATTCTGTTTGATAATTTTAAATTAAAGTTTTAAACAACTCAAAATCTTACCTTTGCGCAACACGTCTCGTGTTTCACGAACACTCAAATCGTTCATCACCTCAACCGTAAACTTCAATTCACCCCCAAAAACCGCCTTGAGTGCTTCCAAATCTTTTTCTGTACCAGTACGTTCTTTCAAGTTTGGATCTAGAAAAGTTTTGTAATTAAAAATGAGACATTTTCTTTGATTTTCGTTATTATTTGAAAAAAAATGCGTTTCACTTGAGAGTTGAAAGTTTTCATTTGGAATTTTCAAACATTCCAAAGATGCAAATGAAACCAAACATGTGAGCGTTGAGTTGATAGTTTGATTGGTGGATTGAATCAATTCTTCACTACACAGCATGGTCATCAAATCGTGTTGATTGGATTTGTTGGCGAAAGTTGAACAAAGGGATCGAATTGTGTTCGAAACTAAAAAAAATCCCAAAATCTTAATTGATTGAATGATTAAATACTAAAAATCACCATTTTCACTATGAAAGAACATGAAATCTGCATATTTGGGGATTCGAAAGGATCTTTCATGAATCGACTCGTTAGCGTTATCTACAGTTTCTTTAGTTGAGAAATCTAGTTGTTTTCCTCCTAGTACAAATAACAATTTAGGCTTCCCAACCAGACTCCAGTGTCCAGTGAAGTGCTCAACCAGTTGATCTCTGCTCGTATCACCCAAAAGAATGCACGACTCATCCACCAAAAGAAACAGTACCAGACAAGAATATTCTTGGTGATTTCGTTTAGACTCTAAACAAATCAAAAATTAATCCATCAATTTTAAAATCTACAAAATTTACCTTTTCTCATAAGATTCTTCATCGAGTCTCGATCGTGAACCTTTTCTTTTTTCACTTCAAAATTCATGTCTTTGAAAGTTCTTTCTAACAGTTCAATTTCATTTTCAATTCCGACAATCGCTCCATACTTTACAATGAGGCATTTGCCCATGCCTCTACTGTAGAACAAGGAATCTCTTCTTGTGGGTAATTTCACAACTTGATTCTGTTCTCTAAAAGTGCGATTCACAGTAGACAAGTCTGCATTTTTATTGAACGCACGCAGATGTGCATGTCTCTTGAAAAGAATCAGTCGTGTCAAGGACGATTTCACGTACACATTTGAATAGACCCGGTATCGGTCTAATTGTTCTCGAAGAAAAGTTGGTTTCGCCAGTGACAGTGTCATCATTCGTAGAATTGTGAGCAAATCGAATCGATCTGAAAAGATGGTGAGGAATAGACATAGTGTTTTCACAAACCATGATCCGTCTGGACTGAATTGGTTTGTAACTAATCGATCATTGTAAGATGAATGGGCGATGATAAAGTCCTTTGGAAAATCGTACTGTTCCGGTTGTAAATAACTGAACAAATCCAAGTCACCAGAAGTACGCATGTGGCTATGGTAAGGGTCCTAGCCAGAGTCAAGTCACTTTTTTCAAATCATAGAAACCAATAATAAAAGGCAAACCTGAATAATGACAATCTTTGGTTTATCCTCCATAGGAAGAGAGTCAAATAATTTGAAGACGGCATTCAAGCTGAGCTTGCTGTCCACACAGGAAAAATCTAAAATGAACTTAAATCCGTTAAATATTTTAAATACTTTTAGACTTACATCCATTATCGCATCGAGTAATTAAACACAAAGCAAAACATCCATTAGACCATTCAAAATTTTGAGATTCTGTGAAAATGTATGACATTAGCAATAACAATTTTTAAAAGAAATCAAATTCACCTCGAATGAGTAATTCCCAGGTTTGTTTGCAAGTCAGATTAACAAACGAATCCACTTCAAAGCCCAGTCTCACAAAAGTGCTTTCCAACTTTTCGACATCTTCGTCAAACACTTCAATTCGTTTGAATTCTCTCAATTCAAAGCTCAAAATTAGACATTTTCCTTTGTTTCCGTTGCTTGGCATTGAATAGGCCAAAGCGCTATCTTCATCTTCATCAATCGTTTGATTATCGATCACATCACAACTAACCAAATTGAAGTTTGTTGAAATGGCCAAAATACTCCTGACCAACTTCCAAGTGGTCTTCACGTTCCAATCGGTTGCATCACTTTCCACCATTTCACCACCCAGGCATCGATCCTGATCATAATTTTCATCGGATGCTTTTCGGTCCTATTCTCAGAGTTTTTAATTTAGATATTGGATATTGGTTATTGGTTATTGGTTATTGGTTATTGGTTATTGGATATTGGTTATTGGTTATTGGTTATTGGTTATTGGTTATTGGATATTGGTTATTGGTTATTGGTTATTGGTTATTGGTTATTGGTTATTGGTTATTGGTTATTGGTTATTGGTTATTGGTTATTGGATATTGGATATTGGTTATTGGTTATTGGATATTGGATATTGGATATTGGATATTGGATATTGGTTATTGGTTATTGGTTATTGGTTATTGGTTATTGGTTATTGGTTATTGGTTATTGGTTATTGGTTATTGGTTATTGGTTATTGGTTATTGGTTATTGGTTATTGGTTATTGGTTATTGGATATTGGATATTGGTTATTGGTTATTGGATATTGGATATTGGATATTGGATATTGGATATTGGATATTGGATATTGGATATTGGATATTGGATATTGGATATTGGATATTGGTTATTGGTTATTGGTTATTGGTTATTGGTTATTGGTTATTGGTTATTGGTTATTGGTTATTGGTTATTGGTTATTGGATATTGGTTATTGGTTATTGGATATTGGATATTGGATATTGGATATTGGATATTGGATATTGGATATTGGATATTGGATATTAAGATTTTATTGTACAAAAAAACTACACTTTATACTTACATTGATCAGAAAGTAAACTCGATTGTGAAATAACTGATTGAAAAATCTAGTGAAACCAAACAGTGATCGAATACTCAACATTTGATTTGATTTACATTGAAAACCTATGAACAAAATACCGTGAACAAATTGTGTAAACTTTCTTGGATCAAACACAATTTCGACAGAAAACTCACTGAAGCGTTTGCAGTTGGCAAATATACAGAAAACAACGCAAGGCTGTTCACTATAGCTTTCAACTTTGCCATAAATGGATTTTGGTTTAACAAACAAAACAAACGATTAAACAAGTCAGACAAGTCATCTCAAACTCAAACCTTCCGATACCAAAGTCTTAATCTGTTCTATTGACAAATTCTTGAACTGCTTGACATGAAATTTCATTTTCAAGAAATCGTCCTCGATTGCATTCAGTTGAGACTGTTCACACTCTTGTTGATCAATTATGATGCACATTTTGTGGTATTCCAATTTGTTTTGGAATGTTTTCCTTGACGTTTGCACCACTTCAGCCTTGAGCGTCTCAATGCCAAAGTGCACCAACTTGGTAAGCGAACTCTTCAAATAAGAATTTCGACGAGTGTCAATTGCGAAATGTTGAGTGTTGAAGTTCAGCTCAATGATCGCCATGTGCAACATAGTCAACAGATCATATTTGTGCCAATTTTTCGAGAGCACTCGAGTCAGTATTTGAATTAGTCCTGAATTTCGAAATTTTTCTTGCATACCAAGATAGGTGCCGAGACGCACATTGATACAGTACGCTAAAGTTTGGGCAGTTATGCTTTGGATATTCGTGATATTCAAATTGATTCAAATTTACCTTGATGAGAACTGACAAATACGAGATAATCTGCAGGAAGTGAACTAAAATGCTCTTGACTCAGATAAGGCGATGAGTCAATAACATAGCAACTGGTCATGTTGTTGTCCTCGAGAAGGCCAAAAATGTGCTTTCAAAGAAAAATAAAATTTCGAATTGAAAAACAAAAATTGAAAGTCAATGATCAATGTCAAACCTGAAATAAGAATAATTTTGGTTTTTGTGAAAGCGATGGACAGTTTTGCTCAGTAAAGTAATCGAACAGTTCGTTTGTAGGAAATTTACCACTCAAATGGCAAACAAACACTATGATTTCATGAATTAACAAAAAAGTTTATAATAAAACTACAAACCATCGTTCGAAATGCCATTGAGCACTTGATTATGACATTCGGCAATGACAAATAGCGCAAAAGCAATCCATCGATGAGTGATCGAATTTGCTTTCTAATGATAATCATTATTTAGATTTCTAATATTAACAACATTTACCCTACAACTAACCTTCCAGTAATATTTCCCGTGTAGCATCAACAGTCAAATCGTCATAAATTTCGACCTCAAAATTCAACAACTCAAAAGTTTCTCTCAAAAAGTTGACATCATTTGCGCCAATTCTGTGTTGAGTAAAAGTTTTCGCAGTCGAAATAGAATAGTAATTCAATATGAGACATCTTCCTCTTTTTTCTGTTGCATTTGTCGGCTTCATTTCATAACAAATATTACTCAATTTATCGTGATGATTTGGACCGTTTGTATTGGTCCAATGTCTCAGTAGAAGTCGAGAAAATTTGATTTGATCATAACTGGACAAAATGTCATATAAATGTTTCATGAGCTTTTTTACCTTCTATGTAGACTTCAACATTTTCAATATCTTCACAAGCATTGACAATCATCGATGGTGGGTCTATGTGTTGCCTAGAACATTCTTTATAAAGATCACACAGTGATTGAAGCAACCAAGTTGGAGAATAGGAATTGTAGGAAATGGTGAAATGACACTTTCGAATCAAGTAACTAAACGGTCTTGAATATGGAAAGTTCTGTGTATTCTACAAACAAAATTATTACTGAATTAAAGCATTTTGAGCAAACATAACCTAACCTAACCTCACTCAACTTCAAGCAAACATAACCTAACCTCACCCAACTTCAAGCAAACATAACCTAACCTAACCCAACTTCAAGCAAACATAACCTAACCTAACCCAACTTCCAGCAAACCTAACCTAACCTCACTCAACTTCAAGCAAACATAACCTAACCCAACCCAACCACCCCCGAAGCTGCCGAAACGCGTAAATATGTCAAAAAGCTTTTCAACACAACCAACAAGTTCAAGAATAACGACCCAATCCGTCCAGCCTCATCCGCGGAACTTGAGTTCATTGTCAAATCGATTGGAAACCGCAAAGCTCCTGGCCTTGACCACATTTCCGGAAATATGCTCAAGAATTCTGGACCAACAGCAACCCAAGTGATACTCAAGCTAATCAACGGAGGATTCAATCTGAAATACTTTCCAGAGGAATGGAAAATTGGAGACGCAATCTTCATTCCAAAAGGAAACGGAAAAACCCCAACCCAATTGACATCATATCGACCAATCTCATTACTACCAATCACCGGGAAAATCTTTGAACGAGTCATCAAGAATCGAATCGAAGAGTTTGCGCATCCTGAAAATCTCCTCGGAGAAAACCAGTACGGATTTACTAGAAATCGTTCAACCGTTGATGCTCTTCGAGTGATTCATGAAGCAGTTGTGAACAGACGAAAAGGAGAACGGGCCATTTTAATCAGCTTGGACATCCGCTCTGCATTCGACAACGCATGGTGGCCTCCAATTCTGAAAATCATGAATGAATTGAAGTATCCTGAAGATCTAATCCGTTTGGTCAAGAGTTACTTCGAGAATCGTTCGGTGTCTGCATCCTATGGAAAGTACCGAGCCAGCAAGAACATTACCAAGGGTTGTCCACAAGGATCCGTTCTTTCTCCAACACTATGGAAAATCCTGCTGTCGGATCTTCTCAGAAAACTCAAAATCCCAAATGGAGTGGTGATGTCATTTGCCGACGATGTTTCGCTTCTCTGTCTTCACAAGGATGCGAATCAACTGCAAAGGATCGCACAGGAGGCGATCAACTTCATTCAGAATTGGTGCAGAAACAACAAACTAACTCTAAGCCACGAAAAGACTAAGGTCATGCCTTTGTTCCATCTGAAACTCACTAGAAATCTTACAATCGACAGTGCCCAGGGTGAAATGGAGATCACAAGTGTGAATGAAGTCAAGATCCTCGGAGTGGTTTTCCAAAAGTCCTGGACTTTCGGAAAACATATCAGTGCAACAGTTGCTAAAGTCAACTGTTTGAAAGTTCGCCTCTTCATTTACTGTCGCAACATCTACGGAATTGATACCACCAAAAGAATCCAGATCTTTCAAGGCGCCATTAGAGCAATGTTGAGCAATGGCTGCCCAATCTGGTTCAATGAGAAAATGCTTAAAGGAAAATCTCTTGCTCGTCTGTGCTCTACACAACACCAATGCCTTCGAAACGCGGTGAAAGGTTACTGGACAATTCCTGCAATTGTGTGTGAATGCCTTTCGAAAACACCATATCTCGGATTTCATCTATTGGAAACGAAAAACGTATATGAACTTATGCGTAAGCAACCACGAAAAGAATCAACTCTCGACGTGAACGGTCTTAGCGATGCAAGACCAGAACAGAAAAACATCTTCTACAGAATCCCGTATGAAAGAATCACCATTCCTCTTCCAACAAGGCGAGCTTGCCCTCATGAAGACTCAGACTTCTCTGACGATGAAAACTCTGACGAAGACGATCCTCATGAGACAGAAGAAGATCTCCAATCGGAAGAACCGTACAGAATAACCACAATCGAAGAAAACATCGTTACTGAAGAATATGAGCCATCTGAACATCTTGACTCCCAAGAAACATCAACAACCACCCGGGTGAATCACCATCAACCACAAACACCTGATGAAGAAACAACGCGCCCCATCTCAACCGATGAGCATATTCTATCTATTGCTGAAATTCAATTTCCTGAAACCCACGATGAACTGCAAATCTACGTTTCTGGATTTCACAACGGAAAGAACTCAGGAGCTGCCTATCTCATCAGAAACCACCAGGAAAAACAATTTTATTTGCCCGTATTCGTTCCAAGATACCAATGCGAGCAATATGCAATCATGAGTGCATTGAAGTATATCTCACAGAACCAGAATATACAATTCATCGACATCAGCAAGATCAGCCTCATCACCACCCAGCGGACTGTGCTCAGCAATCTCACCAAAATTTGCACATTGAACAGTCTTGAAAATACAATCGCCAAGTTCCTAAACCGACTTGGCCTCCCAGTGTCCATCACCATCCCAAGCAGAATCAACGCACTTATGATCAAAACTGAAAAGGCGGCCAAGGAGATCTCAACCAAAACCCATCTCGAGCCAGTCTACAACAGGTACCCGAAGAACATCGCCAAGAAAGTCGCAAAGTCAGTCACCAACCAACTCATGAACGAACGATTTAGGAAACTTGCTAATCCGACCCTCAGAGGGTTCTTCAAAGACTGGATTACCATCCCGAAGTTCATCAAGACAGATTTCTATCTAACACAAGTCTTCAGCGGACACGGGCCATTCGGCCAGTACCTGAATCGTTTCGAAGTGAAGGATGAAACGGGCAGTGTATACAGACCGTACTGTTGGTGCGATCGAACGACAATCCAAACGGTGGAACATGTCCTACTCAAGTGCCCTCTCTTCAAGGACATGCATGGAAGTGGATATGCAGGTCATGGTGGAGAATTTCGATTGGGAAACATCGGAAAACTGACTAACTGGATTTTCTCGGAAGGACAGTTCAACGAGAGATTCGTTCCTCAAATGAAGATCATTCTCGATCGACTGAGAGCTTTTCGAATCAACCCGCCTGAAATCGACTATCAAGCCCAACAACCCAGAACAGAAGACAGCCCAGCCATTGAAGAAGTCGAAATCAACACATTGTAATTACTTTCTAGTCTATTTGTCTGTACTATATTTATTATTTATTGTTAATTATTGAACTATTTATCAAATCTAAAACAAAAAAAAAAAAAAAAAAAACTTATTTCACCCAAATCACCAACACACCAAAACGTACCAACCATTTTGTAAGCATGCAAATGCATTTTGTAACTTATTTTTGTCAAAGAATATGTTTACTTAATTTCTAACGACCAATAAAGGATTTAAAACCTAAAAAAACCTAACCCAACTTCCAGCAAACATAACTTAACCTAACCTCACCCAACTTCAAGCAAACATAACCTAACCTCACCCAACTTCAAGCAAACATAACCTAACCTAACCCAACTTCCAGCAAACATAATTTAACCTAACCTCACTCAACTTCAAGCAAACATAACCTAACCTCACCCAACTTCAAGCAAACATAACCTAACCTAACCCAACTTCAAGCAAACATAACCCTAACCTAACCCAACTTCCAGCAAACATAACCTAACCTAACCTCACTCAACTTCAAGCAAACATAACCTAACCTAACCCAACTTCCAGCAAACATAACCTAACCTAACCTCACTCAACTTCAAGCAAACATAACCTAACCTCACCCAACTTCAAGCAAACATAACCTAACCTAACCCAACTTCAAGCAAACATAACCTAACCTAACCCAACTTCCAGCAAACATAACCTAACCTAACCTCACATAACTTCAAGCAAACATAACCTAACCTCACCCAACTTCAAGCAAACATAACCTAACCTAACCCAACTTCAAGCAAACATAACCTAACCTAACCCAACTTCCAGCAAACATAACCTAACCTAACCTCACTCAACTTCAAGCAAACATAACCTAACCTAACCCAACTTCAAGCAAACATAACCTAACCTCACCCAACTTCAAGCAAACATAACCTAACCTAACCCAACTTCAAGCAAACATAACCTAACCTAACCCAACTTCCAGCAAACATAACCTAACCTAACCTCACTCAACTTCAAGCAAACATAACCTAACCTCACCCAACTTCAAGCAAACATAACCTAACCTAACCCACTTCCAGCAAACATAATCTAACCTCACCCAACTTCAAGCAAACATAACCTAACCTAACCCAACTTCCAACAAACATAATCTAACCTAACCCAACTTCAAGCAAACATAATCTAACCTAACCCAACTTCAAGCAAACATAACCTAACCTAACCCAACTTCAAGCAAACATAACCTAACCTAACCCAACTTCAAGCAAACATAACCTAACCTAACCCAACTTCCAGCAAACATAACCTAACCTAACCCAACTTCCAACAAACATAATCTAACCTAACCCAACTTCCAGCAAACATAACCTAACCTAATCCAACTTCAAGCAAACATAACCTAACCTCACCCAACTTCAAGCAAACATAATCTAACCTAACCCAACTTCAAGCAAACATAATCTAACCTAACCCAACTTCAAGCAAACATAACCTAACCTAACCTCACCCAACTTCAAGCAAACATAACCTAACCCTAACCCAACTTCCAGCAAACATAATCTAACCTAACCCAACTTCCAGCAAACATCAATTAACTTACATTTATAAAAAAGAATATCGGAATCCTCAATTCTCCTCGAATGAGCATACAATGATGATTTTTTAACAGGGACTTCGTAAAAGTCCCGCAAAACTAACGTTTTGCCATTGGGACTTGTACGAAGCCGCTGGCAGCAAGCTGCCAGCGGGCCCCACCTCGACTAACCCAATAAAAATTGAAGTATAAAATATGAAATAAGATGGTAATACGTCACCGAACGGTTCACGGTCCTAACCACCTAGCCTAACCTAAACCCAACGACACCTAACACCCACCAAACCACCTAACCTAACCTAACCCAAACCGAACGACGCCCAACACCCACCTAACCACCTAACCTAACCTAACCCAAACCGAACGACGCCCAACCCCCACCTAACCACCTAACCTAACCTAACCCAAACCGAACGACGCCCAACACCCACCTAACCACCTTTTTACACTTTTTTCGTATCCCACCGCTGCCAAATATTTTTAATCCTTCATCGACAGACACCAAACGAGTGAAACAATCAGTCACCTAATTTTTCCGAACTCAACGGTGTAGTGCATATGTTCCTATCTACTCCAGATCAGACAGAGTTTCACCCATCTCTCGGACCTCGTGGTCTTCGACCACTCAGCCCGACGCCCAGGCCCCCACCACCGTCCCCAACTCGGCCTTCGGCCTCGCTCACCACCCAAGTCCACGAGCATGCTCAGATCGACACACCACAATTAAAGTTCTTCATTCATTTGAATGCTTCCACCTACATGACTCACTCTCGACGACCACTACCTCGTTCAACTTTCCCTACAATTGTATAACAAACTGTGTGCAGCAAAATACACCCAACCAACAGAAGCCACTATGTCCACCTACCTGTGATCATCACACTACAGCTGACTTATCTGACACAACCCTACGAATGTAAACAATCGTGTTCTCACAACCACCACAACTACTTTATCACCTGTTTCATATGTGATTCCTCGACAATCGATTAACCGTGTTACACCAACTTCAACGAGGTGTTACACACCTTTCGACGATGTCATCCTCCACAGATGAGAAAATGAAGGGCACCCATCACAACCTTCCTGCGCCCCCACAGAGACAACTTCGGTCTACCAGTAAGCAGACCAACGAAACCCAAGAACAGATTGCAGGGAACTTGATGCCACCGTTCAAGTCTCCTACTGGAAATCAACGTCTCAGCGCAAAACAGCGGAATCTGACCGCTATGCTTCCCACCAAAGGACTATCTTTGATCGCCAACGGGGATAAATCAAAATCGCCTACGATTTCAAATGGTAGCTCACCGAAATCCTCTCCTAATCAAAACAACAAAAGTAATCAGGACGTTATGGAGGTGATCCTTTCACAAGAGGATATGACTCTCAATGAATCTGAAACTACTCTACCCTTTATTGAGACGGAGGATATCGAAAATCATCTTGAGTCCAACACAATCACTCCAAAAGGATCTTCTAGTCCTGTCACTACGACCATTTTGGAAAGCCTGGACGAACAAACCACTGATGTCCCCGTTAAAGCTGGTAACCGCCCAGCAACACGTGCCTACAATCTCACAGCCTCCAACTCCACTTCCACTAAAGCTGCATCCCAACCCACTTTATGCCTTACTCGAACCTTTACTCGAGCCCCGGCCCCCAAACAAAAGAAAGGGAGAAACACCGAAACAATTGACAAGCAAGAACTTGAAGATCTGCGTGAATGCAAACGTGAACTGGTGGAACTAAAACAACTCGCGTCCAAAACATTACGTAATGTTGAGTTCTTAGACAACAACCAACTGCAAGTCTCACTCGAAATCGTCAAACAATCGGGACTTACCGCCATTGGAACCAACGAACTTGAAGTCTACAAAGAGAGAAGTAGACTACTGGAAGTAGTTGAAAAACAACTTTCAACCCTTCTCGAAGAGAAAAGTAGACATTTCGATCTACTGGTTGATGAAAATGGCTCTCAATCCCTCCCTGAGCTGAACGAAATGCTCGAAATAACCAAATTCGACGAAGGAGCAGACCCACTAGTGCGCAAATGTCAAGTAGCCCTGATTAAGCAAGTAGTGGCCAATGTCGAGTACATTAAAATGTACGCTGGAAGACGCAATACTGTTGGGGGGAAACCTACTCCAAACATCGAACCCCATATCGATATCGACAAAATCATTGAAACTGCAAATCTTCAGAAAGATATAATTCTCTCTGTATTTTTCAAACGACACGAAGTTCCCGGAGAGTACACTGATACGCGATATGCAAAGAAACCATCAGCCCCTGGTGCTATTGTCGCAGATGCGTTTAAGCCGAGCACTCCAAAACCTACAAAAACTAATACGACTAAGCTGTCCCGTTCCAGCAACATCAATGTTACACTGCCTACCACCTCTTTTATTGCATCTTCATCCCAAGCATCATCACCCCAAGTTCTCCTAACGGACGATTCTATTGTCGAGGGTGCGTCTACGCCGAGTACTACAAAACCAACAAAAGCAAAAAAGATAACAGTGGCCCGTTCCAACAACATCAATGTTACACTGCCATCCACCTCTTTAATTGCTTCTTCATCCCAAGCATCATCACCCCAAGTTCTCCAAACGGACGATTTAATTATCGAGGGTGCGTCTACGTCGAGAACTACAAAACTAACAAAATCCATCGGGGCAACGGTGGCTCGTTCCAGAAACATCAACGTCACACTGCCACCCACCCCTCTCATTGCACCATTAACACAATCTTCCCTGACGGACGACTCACTGGATGTCTTGCAAGATACGAGACAAATCATCTTGAAGTTGTATTCAGAAGTTGCCGCGCTCAAAGTGTCCTTGAATTCCAAGCAGGATAAACAACCATGTGTCCACCTTCAAGCTACTCCCGCTGAACCAGTGATGCCCACTGAAGTGACTCAACAATCTCTTCCTGCCCTGCCACCATGCGTGTTTACCTTGTTCGTTGTGCCCAAAGGTACAAAAAAAGGGACAAAAAATGGAACGAAAAATGGTACAAAAAAATGGT
>JAKIJQ010000418.1:0-63314 GCA_023373905.1 Rhizoglyphus robini
AGACTACTAGTATTAAGTGACGCCGTTGGCGTAAAGGAGGAGCGAACGGTATAGTCCAGCAAAAAATGTTTTGTGAGATTTTACTTGTTTTTTTGTGAGTGATACTTTAGGTACACATATTTTTTATAACACAGGATAATTGACAAAAATACTCTAGTTTTGGCCAGTATTGAGCTTTTTGTAAATAATTTTCTATATTCAAAAAGGCTATTTCTGTGCTTTGTAAGAACACTATTTTAGCTCACAATCGAGTTGAATTGAATAATCTAAAAATCTTCTGAAAATTAAATACTTCACGTATTCAGTTCTGGTAACTTCAATTTATAAAAACTATATTATAATTGCGTGTCTATCTAACCAACAACTGCAGTAATGAATTTGTTTAATTAAATAAGATAAGTTATGACTGTGATTAGGTGCAAATATTAGTACATATTGAGTATTGAACAGTATTACCACATGTAAAATATTTTTAGCAATGAAAATGATTAAAATCTTTTTTAACACAGAAGAACAGTATTTACTCTCTTTAAATCAGTGAAAATGTTACGTTTAGTTGTAAAGCACAAAGTCATCCAAACGAATCCTCAAGAGAGTTATAACCAGCAAAAATAGTCCATTCTGGACATTCCAATTAACATATAACAAAAAATTTCTTTCTTTCTCGTATTCCGTCTCATGAGCTTGCAGCTTCATACTCACAATCGGATACAATCGAAATATCAAAAATATATCTTTAAAAAATAATAAATATGATACATTTCCACCATCGCAACCAGCAAAATATAAACTTTTCATATGTTCCATACTGCATAATTTAATTCGTATTCTCCATAAAGTAGAGATAAAAAGTACCTTGTAATTTAAAGTTTTATTGTGACTTGAATAACTAAAAGAAAGCTTTCCCATACTTTGAAAAGTAATTTGCAGATAATTTTATTTTAAAATACTTTAAGTTATGCATCAAAAACAGTGCTCTATAATAATTATAGCTTTAATGTGAGTTAAGTTAGGAATAGAATAATAATTCGGTAAGTTATATGTGTTTTAATTGAAAATGTTTTAGATGGTAGGGAACGTAAAAGTATTGTGTTGACTTGATTTAATAGATCACACAGACTTTCAACATGTCTTGATCGTGGTTCAATGTTTTTAAGCAGATACAGTCAACAATATGCAATTTAGTCTAAAGTTAACACAATCACACCAATATGTGAATCACAGCACTCCTGTGTGGGTGTGTTTGTCACTGCGCATCCTCTTTGCGCACAGCGGGCTCGCTGCTCGGCGTGTGTGCTTGTCTGTGTCCCACACAGTGTTTTGTACTTCCACTGTGGACACTCGGTCCTTACACATTTCTATACAAAATTTGATTTATTTTTTGAAAAATCGCTGCTCCGTTGACCTTTGACTTATTTGCCAAAAGGCACAACTTCACCCCAACCAGAACATTGTGTAAAATTTTCAGACCGATCCATTGAACGGGTATACCCGAAACCCTCTACACAAGCCTTTTCCTATCAAGCGGCGCCAGAGGACTCGTTCACTCACAAACTCACACCCTCGCTTCGCTCGGGCGTGAGTTTGTTCGTTCGCTCCTCCAATTAATTCAATTGTACCGGAGATCCAGAAAATTTACCCGTGGCACTCAAATCTTTAATTCCATTTGGAAGTTTCGGAGTTATCATTTTCCATCATCTGGGAAAAAATTAGAACAAAATTCTGACTGTAAGTTAAGAAAAATCAGGATTTTCAGGATGTACTTTTCGCATATGCCTCCTACCGGCCAATGCTTACCTTTTAGTATTTCCCTTTTCCTGAAAAGCAAGACCTCACCATCTTGTTTTTGTCATATTTCATTCAAAAACTTAATCGATTTTGTTGAATTTGGGTTTTAATTAAAGATAACAAAATTTACTAATTGGCGATTTGAAAACACAATTCAAATTTTATCTCTGTTGATTGTGAGATCTTATCAAAGTGTAAAAAATACCTTAATTATTTACATTTTATGATCTATATCCTAAACTAAAATTATATGTGGAAATGTTTTCAAATGCCAATAAAGCCAATCGGTTTATCTTTAATTTAAGCTATAGAATTAAGTATTAAGTGAGCTATGGCCATTCAAAGATCATCTAAATAATCCATTGAAATGTGTGAAAACTGTCTCTTTATGTGAAATAAATGTCACTGATTTAGTTTTAGTTATCAGTATGTCAATAGGAAGCGAATGAACCAGTGACTTTTGAATACCGAGACTTGAATTTGGAACACTTTTATTTACGAAACTAAAACCGAGACCGAACGAAACATTACATTACACAAAGCGTGCGCTTTACTTGACTGACCAAACATGAATGCTCTACTGTGTGACTGTGTGTGTGTGTGTGTGTGGACCTAGGGACGGAGGAAAACGAGTTTGAGAGGAGTAGTGGTTCACGAGTTGTGTGGGACAGAGGAGAGAGAGAGAGAGAGAGAAACAATCTTTATTATACAAAATATATAATACAGAGAGAGCTGCTCACTAAACAGTGAGTTGCCATTGGACACAGCATACTAATTAATCTAGATAAGACAATATTGTGGTACAAGTTTAGAATAGTGTAGACTACAAAATGTGAGACTGAACATCAGAAAATATAAAAGTGTGTGTGTGTGTGTGTGTTTATGAATCTAACCATAAATGTGATAGTGTATCATATGTACAGATGCAATCAACACAGATTCGGCAATTTCGCAAAGTTTCTTCTTATCCAGCTGGAAACGGTCGAAAAAGTCAACCAACTGGGTGCTCACTGTTCCTCTCGCCCCCATCCATAGACCAATCACCTCGCACTCTCGGTTCTTGATCAGGGGGTATTTCTCTGCCAGGTCGTCGTAGCAGCTCCGATAGATGTAATCCTTCTCTGCTTGCACAATAGCTCCAACATCATCCTTTGTTTCCCATCGGATAGTCGGATCGATTATGTAGACTTTGTCGGAGTCTTGTTGGAACGCAAGTATGTCGACGAACCTGTTTGCACCATCACCATCTGAACAGTACGGTTCAACCACGCAGTTGTATCCTTTCTCGCGGAGTAGACCAGAGACTAGAGAGAGAGAGAGAGAGAGAGAGAGAGAGAGAGAGAGAGAGAGAGAGAGAGAGAGAGAGAGAGAGAGAGAGAGAGAGAGACAACAGAAGAGAAAAGATTACAAAAAGAGAAAGGAAGAAGAAATACAGAAATGGATGATAGGAGTGGCATCTAGGATTCGCCGGCCGAACGAACCCAAAACGCCCCCCAAAATCCGCCATTATCCATTAAACCAACGCTTAGTTGACAAGTATATAGTGATAATTGATTGCACACTTGTTTTCACAAAGATTCGAACGAAATGTTCCATTTTGTGAAATGTATAGTACTACACGAAGCTTACGAACTTGAGTGTCATATTTACAACTTTTAGTGCCCGAGACTGTTTCTATTTGTGTGTTCGCGTAATGACCATCTTTTCACGACTCAAGCGGGACAAGACCCCCAAGACTGACTGTGAGGTGGTCACCTTCTCCCGGTTGGACTACTGGAGCATTCTCGACCTGTTTGACCGTTTACCACTGCACGACTTGGTCCGTCTCAATGGACTCGCTTGGTGGTGGTCTGGCTATGTGCACAAGGTTTGCCGCACCAAACGTGACATTACCGTGCAGAGTGGTCACAAGTCACAAGAATCTGGTGACGACACTCAAGACCAGTTTAACTTACTCAAAGTGACCACCATCAACCCGCACACCTCAGTTCGACTTGGCCTCCTCCTGCCCAACATTACTTCGCTCGAGATTATCATCGAGGCCTCTCAGTACTATGACATCGATGACATCGCCCACCTCATCAGTCAATGGTCTCACCAGTTGGTGGAGCTAAAGATCAAGTGCCTTTCCTACAATTCAAATGTAAAGGAAAAGACTGAGAAGAGAAAGCGGCAAATCAAACTGCTTCACTCACTCAACCGAATCACCACACTGAGACGACTATCGATCGACTGTAAATGGTGGCGCTGCAAGCCAATCAAGCCGAATCCTATCGATTTGTCCATTTTGTCCCAGTTGGAGTATTTCTACTTCAAGGCTGGGGGAATGATTTTAAGACTTTACGACACTCGCTTGTGCGGTACGCTAGACCGAATCACAATCTCAAGCAAGTCGAACTGCCCTCTCTCATTTGGTCTCGACCACAGAATGATGATGATGATCTGATGGGTGCGCGTCGAATCCTGCCCAAGTTCACCATCCTCAGACTTGGTTTCAAGAATCCGACTCGCGATCAATGGGCACTCTTTCCCAACCTTACCACCGTTAATCTTGGATCTATAGGAAGCCGATCCAACTTTATGAAACTCATTACTCGCATGCAGTGTTTAAAGCTTGTCCGCAATCTAAAACTGCTGCTAGTCACCCATGACTTTGACCACGAGTTTGATCAAGCCCTGGTCGATCTTCCTCAACTGTCGTCTGTCACCAACTTGAAACTCAAGATTTCGACAGTTTCGTTCACCAATCCGTACCCAGCATTCAAGTCCCTCCAACTAGGCGCCATTTTCCCCAATCTGGAAACGGTCCTTTTGGGCTATGATTATCAGTGCTTGAGCCAGTATCCAGAGGTCCAGTGGATGGCCAAGATTTGGAGCAAAATTAACTATCAAATGTTCAAGCTCCGAGTGCGACTAGCATTGTCTGGCGTTGAATGTGTCACCTTCAAGAAACCTTCCTTTTATTTTTAATAAATAAACTATCTTAGCTTTAAAGTTGACTTTTGCGTATTTATTTAAAACAGCAAATCTCTCGCATAAATCAATCAAACATAATCAACGTCTTAACACTACGCCCACTTTCCACACTTTCGATCGCCTCATTGATTTGATCCAACTTGAACTTGGAAGTAATCATCTTGTCCAACTCGTACACTCCATCTCGGTACAGTCGTAACACTTCCTCGTACAACTCATCACTTGGTCTATTACCGAAAAATCCACCGAGAATCCGTTTACCAAATGCCAACTCGTTTGTTGGGTAAACCAATCCCGTGCCTGAATGAGTCAGTGCCACAAAGATAAAACTTCCATAAGGAGTCAAGGATTTAAGTGCCACGGGTAAATTTTCTGGATCTCCGGTACAATCGAACGCATAATCCACACCCCCATAAGTGTCCAATAAGTGCTGGATCACGGACTTCTTATCGTTTTGTTTCACAATAAATTCTGTACAACCAAATTCACGAGCCAATTCTTTCCGGTCATCATCACAATCATCATCAATAACAATAATATCCTTCGCTCCATTCAACTTCGCACCAAACGCAACATTAAGTCCAAAAGCATTACAACCCCAAATCCCAACACTCGATCCAGGAACAACTTGAGCTAGGTACTTTGAAGCACCGAATCCACTTCCTGTTGCACAAGTGATTGCGCTAAGATTTTCAATTTTGCGGAAACTCGAATCAATTTTATCGATTTGCGAAGATTTCAATAAAACATATTCACAGAAAGTACCCAGTGCGCCATAACTGTTCAGAATTTGACCATTTTTCTCAAACTTCTTATTTGGATTCTTCTCTAGGTCAATCACACTTTCACGAGCACAAAGATTAGTTAATGATTTCATTGCGCAGAATCGACAATCTTCGCATCTATTCACATATGACGTAAGAACATGATCACCAACTTTAACCTTCAAAACATTTTCACCAATCGACTCGACAACACCAATACCTTCATGTCCGAGTACAATTGGTAGTTTGCCTTTTGAAAGTTTAGCTTTTCCGGTTAAAACAGTCAGGTCCGTAAGACAAATTCCAGCAGAAATCAATTTTACTCGAACTTGATCATTTTGAGGTGCATCTATGAGTACATCTTCAAGTACGAGCGGTTGAGAGTAATCGTACATTACAGCAGCGCGACATTTGATTGGCTATTTTTTTTAATTTTAAAATGTTGTAAAAAATTTTAATCACGAAATGTTAAAAATTCAAATTTACCTTAAGAGAGTCATACATTTTGTCAAGAGATTTTCAAATATCCTCAAAATGAAAGTCGAATCGAGCAAACTTTTTAAATCACTTTCTAACTCATAAATCACTTTTTATCAAATCTTATCAGCAAATCTTTTGGCACTTAATTTTACTTATCAACATTGAAAAATGGTGGAAATTTTTGAAATTTGATATATTCGATATTTTTGATATATTTGATTTTTATATTTTTGATATTATATTATTATTAAATAAATAAATAGATATTTTATTTGACATTGTATTTTATTGAAAAATCTAAATCGTATAAAGAACACATAAATGTTGGCGAGTTCGTTCATTTGAACTTGTGTAAATGTATAAATTGCATGAATATGTACATTGAAATGACCTTGACCTTGAATTCGAAGACAATTGAGGAATAATGTCGCCAAGGTCACCAAGGTCATACAAGTCCACCCTGACCATGCAAAATCAATGTACCACCACCACCACCCCCGCCTCCGTTGTCCATTGTGCCACCAACTGTCCAACTATCTGACAGCGGAGATGAACTCGACAGAGAACCCCAAGAGTCGGGACTTGGCGTTGGATAGGATTCTAATGAATGTGGCGGTCGTTGTTGATTATGGTTTTGTTGATGAACCATTTGATGACCAGTTACAGAATATCGAACATATCCATTCGATGGCGCAGGTGTTCCAATTGGGGTCGGCGGTTGACCACCACTACCACCACTGGTTAGCATCATCACGTGACTTCGTGGGGTCACTACTGCTAAAGGTTGTTGTTGCAGTTTGAAGTTGATTGCTTCCTCGTAAGTTGGGATTTGAAGTTTTGATGGAGGCGAAATCCGCGCGGTCGAATTCATCGAATTCGGTGGTGAAAGATATGTAAATGGAAGGATAGTATCCATTTGTGGAACAATCTGTCCATACATAGTAGTAGTAGACGGTTGAATCATTGAACCATCCAATTCTACATTATCAATAGATCCAAGAACGAAAATCGGTTTATGATTTCGATTACTGATTTGTTGGTAAACTGGATTGCTAGAAGTGTTGCTGCTGGTTGAGGTAGTGAAAACTTGGACAGTTTGATTATTCACTTTTTGATTATTTCGTGGTGGAAGTGTTGGTGGTACGTCATTTGTGGATGTTGCATTTGTGGTAGGGTTATTGTTGGCAATGAACAAAATTGAGTTCGGTTTTGGTTGTGGTAGTTTGCGGTTTCGAGATTTGTTACTTCTTTTGTTTGAGTTTGAGTTTGCGTTTTCCAAACTCCCAGAATTGAAACCCAAATTCACGAATCTTAGTTTGCTTGGATCTATTTCCGGTTTATATTTTTCAAGTAATTCCACAATGTCCATATGGTACCGCTCTTCAGCGACATCCATCGGTAATCGTTCCATATGGTCGGGTATGTCTCGATTTGCGTAATAGTCTAAAAGAAGTTTTGCGCATTCGAAGGCGCCTTCACGTGCAGCTAGGAAAAGGGGCGTTTCCTCTCGATGATTTTTCGCATCACGATCCGCTCCGTATTGGAGAAGAGATTGAACCGCTTCTGTGTTGTTAACCGAAGCAGCCCAATGTAGTGCAGTTTTACCATAATTGTCCTGAGTGTTGAGTTCGGCCTGATGAGCGAGCAATTGGGCCACCATTCCTTCATTAGCCATTCGAGCGGACAGCATCAAGGGCGTCATTCCATCATAAGCTTTAGCATTTAGATTACAAGTTCGATTACTCAACAGAATTTCGAAAACTCCTCGAGCGTCCGACCCAATTGCGGTATGAAGCGGTGTCCTTCCGGAAACATCCTGCGCATTCACATCTGCGCAGTTCTGTATCAGCCGTTTCGCTGCATCCGCTCGAGCGTACCTAGCCGCAAGGTGAAGAGAAGTTTCGAGGGTTCGATCACAAACCAAATTTGGATTCGCACCACAGTTGAGAAGATATTGAACGATTTGATCCTCACTGGATTCAGTTGGATTGTCGTTGTTATTCGAATTTGTATTGATCATTGAATAGTCTGCATTATTGATCATCATAGTCATGAGAGGCGTGAATCCATTCGGTCCTGGAAGATCAACAAAATTCTGGTCCAGATTTTGAAGTGGTGGAGTAATTGGATTCTCTTGTTTGATTCGGTTGTTATTGTTTGGATGACGAGTCCAAATACGATTGTCCACGTACGGTTCCTCGTAGATCTTATCTTGTTGATGTTGATTCTGGATTCTCAAATTGGAATCACGTGACTTTATTTTTCGCATCTCTTGACCGTCGGGCGATCCAGAACGAATCGACGAATTTGTACAATGAAGAGAAGTTAAAGTTGAGTGATTTCTCCGTATAAAGTTTTGACCAGCAGCACTGATCACGGAACTTTCTCGTCTAGGTCGTGATGATGATGATCTAGAAGATCCAGGCGCCTGGAATCCTTGTGGGAACCAGGTTATACCCGTGACCAATTTTTTGTTCTTTTGATTATTCTGATTCTGGGCGCCAGTGTTACAGTAGAATACTGTGACCAGAATGATACACGCTCCCAGTAGCGAACAAACCAGTACGATATAAGTGAAATCGGGTCCATCGAATCGAGTGGTTCTTATATCTGGTTTACGGGATTCATTGGGCGCAACATTCATGTGCAATCCATTCGCCTGTGCAAAATCTTTCAATGGATTTTGACTTTTAGGGTTGGTCAACTGTTGGGTGAAAAAGTCTGCGAGATAGTTGATATTTTTGCATTTTTGGTTTCCAGTTTTTCGACAGTCAACTGTAATGATCAAACGGGATCCGTAACTGGTTGCTTGAATTTCTGTAAGGGTTAGGATTGATCCTGAAGCCTTTGACATTAGATCCAAAAGTTGTTGAAGAAGGGACGAATTTGGATCAAAAGTTCCGTTGAGTCGAGTCACGGAGACATTCAAGGAAATGCTCAATTTGCTTGGAATTTGGTTCACTTCTGGATTCTTGTTTTCACAATCATTTCCATCACATTCTACTGTACTTGATTTTGCTTCACAATTAGATCCATTAAATCCAGTTGCGCATGCGCAGTAGAATCCATTTACTCTATCCTGACATATCCCACCATTTTCACATGGATTCGATGCGCACTCATCAATATCCACTTCACATGCATCTCCACTGAATCCAGGGATACAGTTACAGGTAAAGTTGGGTCCAATTCCAGATTCAATACAGAATCCTTGATTTTGACATGGATTCGGTTGGCATTCGTTGATGTCGATTTCACAGTGCTCTCCACGGAATCCTGATGAACATTGACATCGGTACTGGTTGACAAAATCGTGACATATTCCTCGATTTGAGCAAGGATTCGATTCACAGTGATTGATTCTGTGCTGACAGATCAATCCCATAAAACCAGAATTACATTCACATCTAAACGAATTGACTTGATCTATACATTTTCCCTGATTGAGACAAGGATTCGGTTTACAGTCGTCGATATCATTTTCACAGTTTCTACCGGTAAATCCATTTGCGCATGCGCAACTGTATGTGTGGGCTTCATTGTAACAAGTTCCAGAATTGCGACAAGGATTCGCGTCACAATGGTTCAAGTTGAAATTCAATTTCAAATCGGTTACGTAATTAGATTCATCTAGGATTCTGGATTCACAGTGGACCCCACTGTAACCAGGCATACACAAACACCGGTACGATCCACGGATCTCATCCAAACAGGTTCCATCATTCTGACAGGGATTCGATTCACACTCATTGATATTCACTTCACACCGTGCACCAGTGAATCCCAATGGGCAGTCGCATCTATAAGATCCAGGGGTGTTTACACAGGTACCCGAGTGTTCACAAGGTGATCCAGAATCGAGACATTCATCGATATCTTCCGTACAATCTGTTCCATTGAACCCGGGAGGACATGAGCAAACGTAGGTACCATCCCGCGGATTTGTATCACAGATTGCACCCGTGAAACAGGGATTCGATGCGCATGCGTCCTCAAGATGACAGAGTAACCCTGTCTTTCCAGGTGGACATTCACAGTAAAATGATCCAACCCTATCATGACAAGTTCCACCATTGTAACATTGAGCTTGTGCGCAATCGTCGATATTATCCCCACAAGTAGCCCCAGTCCAACCATTGACACAAATACAGTTGAATCCACCATACAAATTCACACAAGTCCCACCATGTTGACACGGATTCTTACCAGAACATTCATCAACATCCTCTGCACAATAAGTTCCCGTAAAGTTTCCCGGACATGCGCACGAGTACGATCGAATCCCATCAACACAAATTCCGCCGTTTTGGCACAGATTCCCATCAAAACAATCGTCAATATTAACTTCACAATTCGGTCCACTGAATCCTGCTGGACACAGACATTGGTGGGTTGAATTATAGTAATTCGGTATACATTTTCCGTGATTTTGGCATGGATTTATAGATTCACAGGGAACGTAACGACTTTCACAGAATTCACCAGTGAATCCACGATTACATTTGCATTTGTAGGAACCGGGGGTGTTTAGACAGTATCCATTGTGATGACAAGCAATTGCTGGACCGAGTTCACGACATTCATCGATATCCTCTCCACAAGTGGATCCAGTGAACCCAGGAATGCAATCACAGGTAAAAGTAGTAGTTCCATTTAAACCAGAAGTTTTACATATCCCACCATTTTGACACGGATACGAAGCACAACTATCAGGTTTTGTACAACGGGGCCCACTCCAACCAATCGTACAAAAACATTCAAAATTTTCTAAATTCCCTTTCAGAACACATTTTCCACCGTTTTCACAAGGATTCTCTAGTCTCAAACAAACATTCGGTTCCTCTTCTTCGCACAAACTCGACGTAAAGCCGAGTGGACATTTACATTTGAAGGTGGGCGGTTGATTAGAGTTATTCAAAATAGTTCCACATATTCCGTCATTGAAGCATGGATTCGTGGGCAGACAAGGATTCTGGTACTCACAGTTTGGCCCAACAAATTTGACACCATTTGGACCAGATTGGCATCGACAGTAGGATTTATGGGTTTGCGAATCCAAAAAACATATACCATTGTTCTGACAGGGATTCTCATAAGTCGATGGACATTTACGTGATGAAGAAGAAGATAATGATTTAAAGTTCGTAGATTTTAAACCAAACGAGTATGGATTGTTGGTATTAAGAGAACGGTTTGAGATCGTGAATGGATAATATGAAGAAGAAGAAGAGGAGGTGGAGGAAGAAGAAAGACAAATTACACATGTAGAATAGTAGTATAGAATGAAGAGAATTTTGATGATGATTTTAGGAAGTTTCATTTTCATTTTAATCATTTTGTTAGTTGATTATGAAGAAGAAGAACAGAAAGGTTAAGTTGTTGTTGTTGTCTCGATCGATCAGTCTGTTTGTCTCAATGTGAACTTTCCCGCATTGTACCTTCGATGGGGTTAAGGTGCAATGATGCATGGCCAATTCAAACCCTCACACCCATGAACACAGACAGACATGCAAACACGAACACTTGTTGATTGAGTTGATTGGCACAGCATCACATAACAACATATCTCATCATGAGAGAGAAGAAATGCATTCACAAAGGGGTCCTCTTGTCTATCTGTCTTCTTCTGTTCCTCTGTCCATAAGCTCATTCGATGGTTGCTCGGTTGTGTATTGAGTTCTAATCGGCTTTCACGGGCTTCGGGTACTTCAATGATTGGGATGGTGAAGAAGTGTATGATTTGACAGTGAAGCGGAAAGTCAAATCTTGGTGGGAAAGATAAGAAAAAATAAGCATCAAACATTACATGACATAGAAACATACATAGAGAAGAGAGAGAGAGAGAGAGAGAGAGAGAGAGAGAGAGTGTTGATGAGTTGATTGGATGGATTGACAGTGGTGGACTCAAAATAATGTTATCATCAGATGCAACGATATTTGATTACATAGACACTTTTTCACTCAAACTTTGAATCAAAGTGAACATAACATTGGGACACCTCGTGAACATGATAATCGGTATTGAACAGAAAAAATTGCAAATGGGTTGCTATTTGCATTTGATTTTGCTATGTCAAGTTGGTCTAGGACCTGTTTTGCTTTTCTTATTGATTTGAAACCTACTGAGCGCTCAAATTATAAACGAAAGACAAGAACAAACAAAACTTAAGGAAACTTTAACTTTTGTGGCACGCACAAAATCCCAAACGCAAATGATGATCGAATGGCGTTTTGTGGTGAGCCACAAATAGTAGGACACACATAGAGCGGTGTCTGTGTTTGTGCCTGTTCTATCTTTACGGTCAATTAAAACTTAACTCAAATACTACTTACATACATGAAAGTAGAAAGGAAATGTGTTCAAGGCACAAAAAGAGGGTAAAGGGAATTGCCTTTGCTTTACCTTTTCAGATTGAGGTATGCAGTGCATGCAGAGTAACAGATCAATTATTGGCCTTCCCCTTCTTCTTTTCCCTTCACTTTAACTATTGACACCAGACACTAGTCTAGTAGTGCAAGTGTACGTAAGAACGTTAAAATCGTTCATAATTCATTCGCATTTCACTGACATTTATTGCCTTGTTCGAGCGTATAAGAGAAAACATATGTGCACACACATGCAAATGTCCGCACAAATTCAATCAAGCATAGAAAGGAGGTACACTGCTACGATCGTAATTCGTACGAATTAGGACAATTTGCATTTAAAATTTAAAATTGAAAGGTTCATTTACTATTTTAAATTTGATAATTACTTGAACATAATAAAGTGATTAACTGATGTACAGTAGAAGTGATATTCAATTGATCGAGTGCAATATTGGTTCATTACGGCAATTTACGTAGAAATTAAATTTTGCAAAAACAATTATTTGTTAAAAAAATCGACAATGTTGTCACATTCTTGAGTTATGTAAAAATTTGAAATGTACTCCAACAAAAATGACAAGTCTGAACTCAACTCATAATGCTCACATTTCAATATTAACCAAAAACCAAAAACCAAAAACCAAAAACCCAAATCTGTAGTCTAGTTTTATAAATTCACATTATTAACCCTTTCAATCTCACGCTATTAAATTTTTGAGATAATTAACTTAAAGACTAATTTTTATAAAAATATTGTTATAGTAAACAATTTTCCACAAATAATTTTTTAAAATATCGATCGATAACGATGCTAGATCAAAATTTTGATAAATCGATGGATACATATAAGATGAGATCGGATGCGAATTTTTCAAAATCTCAAACGAAATATCATAGCTAGACATGTTTGTGATCGAACGCACACTTTGAAACCAAAAGTAAATCACCAAGGAAAGCAGGAGAAAGCGAAATGTAAAGTCAAGTCGTGGTAGTCGTGGAGCATTGAAGCTGAAAAATCTGACTTTGAAATTTGATAGACAAAAAAGTACCTGCGGGATTGAAAGGGTTAAAAAAGTTTGTATAAACCAATTTAAATGTTTTTCCCAATACACAAAATATTAAATGAAAATAATTAAAGAGATACAATTAGACACAAAAACAGAACTCAGAAAATAATTCGTGAATTATATCAAAATCAAAAACCCACGAAAAGCAAAATCAAATAGTTTTATTAGTGTAAAATTACATCATTTTCCTCTTATTTCTTGTTGTTAGGTTCTTGACTTTTAGGCTGTTCCTGCTTCTGTTGCTTCTTTTTCTGATTCTCTGGCTTTTCCTCAGTCTTAGGACTCGGATTGGACGACTTGGAATTACTAGTGCCCATCAGAAAGTCGGTCGCCTCACTTGCAGTTTCACCCTGGAAAATCTGTCCCTTCTTCTTCGAACCTTCTGTCTCCTTCTTCTGACCGTCCGAGGTCTTCTTGTTGCCATCCTTATCATCCCACAAGTTGATCACACCATAGTCCGAGCCAAAGACATCGTCCTTGAAGGCCTTCGCAGATTTGGTCGAGTCGGAGCACTCAGAAGTTGTTGGTTTACTTGCCGACTTTTGTTGGGCAGTAGCACCCCCTTTTGGGCTGACCACAGGCAACGGTACTTTGGTGATCGGCATCTTTTTGTTGTTCTGTCCAGCTTTTGATGGCGGAGGCGGCAGTGCACCTTTTCCTTTACCAAATGGTGGTCGTTTTCTGCTTTTGAGACCACCATTGATGAGTGCCTCAATCAGTTGAAGTGTCTTCCACGAAGGTGCATCTTCATCGCCATCATCATCACTTGCGTAACTCTCGAGCATTGACAAGTTGTACGAATCCAAACTTGACAAACTTCTCTCGGTCTCTTTTGGGGGCTGAGCCATAAAAGTGGCCATAGTCTTGATTTCCGATTGGATTTTCGCAAGTAGAAGACGCTTCTCATCGAAAGTCATACGATCAATTGCGCAGCCGATTCGGTTGTCATCATCTGCAGAAAGAATGTTCTTTGATGAACCGGAACTTTTACGATCTTTGACCTTATCTTTCTTCTTTGGAACTTCCTTCTGGTTACGGATCTTGGGTTTAGGATTTGCAGTAGATGCACTGGTTGGTTTGATTTGTAGCGGAGGTGAAGGTTGACTTTTGTACTTCACACTAATGGTCGGTTCAATCGGATCGACCAGAGAATCGAGACTTTCGGGTTTTGGTTTTGTCTTTGCATTCGAATCTTTACCATCCAAAGCTAACAAATCGGTCTGGCTCATCAAGTCCTCACACTGTCTCCCATACCATCGAAACATGTAATCGTTCAAATAAATCCGACCGAGTGCTTCCTGTTGTTCACGAAACACCAATTTAGGCCCATCTTCTCCACTCTTGGGTTTCAGTTTCTTCTTTTCCGATTTGGAAGCCATCATCAACATTGGAACTAGTGGAACTCTTGATACAGATTCAGTATCAGATCCAGAATCAAAATCCGAAATCGCTTGTCGAGGCCAATTGAAGACAAACTTTACAATCGCTCGGTCCACCTGATCGATCGCCTTGTTGAGCGCTTCCAAGGTCAGCTGATCTTGGACCAAATAGACAATTCCATCAGCAGTTTTGAGGTCATCGGGTTCGAGGATTGCGCTTTGAAGAATGTGGGTAAAGTGAGCCTGGATAAAGTGATGGAAGATCACAATGTCGGATGGGGTGATTCGTCCGTATTGAGGTTTCGAGCGATATTGACACTATATAAAGAGGTTAACGGTTGAAGGTCACTCGTGTAGTACTCACCCAGAGATGCAACAGTCCCATACACTGAACCATCTGTCCGGTAATGTCACGTACTCGAATGTGCTCTAGCGCTGATCGAAGAGTTACCATCTTGCGGATTTGTGGCTTTTTCACCTCTTGACCCACCTTTTCACTGCCTTTGACATCTGCACCTTTGACATCTTCACTTTTGACCTTTACCCCGTGCGCATCGAATAGTTTAACGATCCTCTCGCGTTCGACCTTGACATCTTGACAGCAGTCCTCCTGGTCAGCCTCCAAGCACTGTCGTATGATGAGACACAAGATCTCGTACAGGGAAATCTCGTGTACAAACAGATAGGTCGATTTGTACTTTTGGGAGAGGAGGTGGAGGCGCTCGACCACCGGACGGAAGAGGTGCTCGGCTTCGGAAGTATTGGAAGGCTTGGAAGCGGCGTCAGACTTGTTATCGCTTGTACCAAGAGAAGAAGTCTTGTCTTGAGAAGAAGATGTAGAAGAAGCAGGAGCTGCTGATGATGACGAAGGCAAAACGGCGCCCAAAAGAACTAGTTCAAACATTTTCGAAAGAGAAACGAAAATCAAGTGACAAAAGCAAAGGCAAACTAAAGTTTCATATACAGTTTTGTACATTCGGAATTCGATAACTTGGTTTTTCTGGTAATTACTGACATCTATCGGCGAGAAAAACAAATACCGTAAAATCTCTAACAAGCGCCGCATTCAAACAAGCGCCGCATTCGTTTAAGCGCCGCAAAAAAAGCACTGTGGACGTTACGAGAAACCGGTTTTTCGGCCAAAATTTTCTGACGAAATTAATAAGCGCCGCGGCACTAGTTTGAGATTTTACGGTACGTTTCATGAAAGCAAGTTCAATTTACGAAAACTAAGCGACATTTGTATTATTCGTTTCTTTCTAAAAGTTTAGTGGCTTTGTACTTTTGGTACTGGAAAGTTTTCATGGTTCCACTAATAATATAAAAAACTACAATACCAAATGAAATGTTATCGAGGTGATTCGATAGTTGCCAAACAGTCGGAAAGCATAAATGTGAAGTCGTCTGCTGATTTGTAATAATTCGGTCTGAAACAAAAATGTTATTCCAAAATGTAAACCAATTTAAAGTTATCTTTTTGTTGATTTTGGTACATTGATCAATCTACAGGAAGAGCATTACCGGATTCTCTCATTGATTAATTTAACAATAAAGACACTACACAAAACGCTCTTGATTGCACTAACAATTGATCACTACAATGTAGCCTGTAATTTTATTGTATCATATCATGATAAATGATACAATGCATCAATATTGAATTGTTGTGTAACTCAAGAATCGAGTGAATCGACCTTAAGTTTGGTCGCCTTGGCTCCAGTTTGGTCATTGGATTCGACTCACATCACTTCTCATGCGACAACTGACATTCGTGTCTTGTTTTCACTGCGACTGTTCCAACTGTTTCACGATACTGCTACTCTGCTACTATTCTGCACCATTCTCGCAATCGTTTTGCGCTCACTTGTTGCTCACCGTTCACTATCAACAAGTTATCACCCTCCTTCGATTACTTTGGAAGAGTATTTCGGTTGCCAAGATGGTTAACTGGATTTGCATGATTTTCTTGGTGGCATTCGCGATGATCGGAAGTGGATTCGCGTTCCCTCCTGATGAATTCTGGACGGAAGCCACCACCTTGTACCCACCAATTAGCACGGAATCCTATAAAGTATGGCTCGAGAGCAAAGCGGTGATTTCCCAGCCTTTTATTGCCGATTCGTATAATATTATGGTCGAAAATAAAGAGGTCATATCTCAACCCTTCACTCTCTACCCCGAGAGTCCTCTACCTAGCAGCACGCCCACGCCTACTTCCGTCACCCGATCGACCACACCTACTGATTGGGATGCATTCTTACGAAAAGTGGCCGAAGAGAACAAGAAGCTTCCAAGTTGGCCAGAGGAGCGCAAGCTACTTAAGGAACTGCTGGACCGTCCCAACCCTCACGCCCTCAAATGGCAGCAAATGCACCAAACCTGGGGCCTCAAGGACATATCATCACATATCTATCAAGTCCGGATTCTGTTGCCTTACTTGAAGAACCTGGAACCGGAAAAGAAGTACACTCTCGGAAGCCTGCCCCGTGGAATTGCCAAGCGTTTGATTGTAGTAAAAGAAAACGCCACCGATGACAAACGACTGATGTCGGTCCGGGACTATGCAAGACTTTGTGATAATCCGCATAACCGCGAATACCGAAACTGTGATATCTTCACACGAATGTGCGAGGACACTTGTCTGTACCAGATCTGGTATCCGAATTACGATCACCGCCCTCTTCGCTTCACCAAGACCATCATGCTGGATGAATTCAAGCACTATGTAGACAAAAACATAGTCAAGATTTTCAAGCCAACCGAAAGACCTCCAACCTGGGTTGACCCTCAGTACTACAACGACGACGAGGTCAACGACGGCATGAGCGGTAGTGAGGTGCAGATCCTGCACCGCTAGAACTTGAAGAACCAAATTGGTTTGATCACAGTCATCGTGATCGTGTGATGGATTTATCTTTTTATCTTTCATTGTATATATTTGATTTGTTTATGTTTGCATTTGTTGCTTTTAATAAACTTTTATAGTTTGTGATTTTAATTTTTGTGCAATGTTATTTAATCATTTTAGTAAAATATCTTGTTTCTAGACAAAAAAATGGTCAATAATTAATTGGATTTTTTAGTCAACAATATCCGCAATTTTTACATCAGAATTCATTTTGTCCCTTATCTCAAGCATCCAAATTTCTCTCCTTCAATTTTCACACTAATCACGATATCATCATCGATACGATACGATCATATCATATCATTCAACCCTCAAATTTTGTCTTATTCATTTTGTGGATCAATTTTTTCTGTTTCAATCAAACTTCTTCACAACTATCTTTCCAAAAGTTGTAATTTTTGGAATGGAAATGGTTTCAAAATTCAAAAACTTTAAAACAATTCATAATTTTTTGTTCATTTTCTGACTTTTGAACCAAAAAAAGAAAGAAAGAAAATATTAATCTGGGAAATAGCCTAGTAGTATTTACAAAAATATTTGATTAATTGAATTATTATTCATAACATGCAAAATTATATAATATATTACCAAATGAATTTTTAAAATGTGATTCGATAGTTACCAAACAGTTGGAAAGTGATAAATATGAAGTCGTCTGCTGATTTGAAAATCGGCGCCGAAACAAAACAAAAATGTTATACCAATGTAACGTTATAATAGTTATGAAGAATGTTCTGGATTGATTCAAAATTCTCTGATTCAACTTGACCAATGATCGATAAACAGGAAGAGCGTTAGTTTCTCTCATTTATTGATTGAACAATAAAGACACTACCCAATACACTCTAGATTGCACTAACAATTGATCACTACAATGTAGCCTGTAATCATATTTCAAATTATACAATGCATCGAAGTGGGCATCACGAACAAGGACATTTTACCATCCACTGAGTTAACCAAATCGCGCAAGTATGAACTGCTAGCGAACGAGCTCAAGTGCATCCATCCTGGAACAACTGTAACTACGATTCCGGTGGTCATGACCTGGGACGGCCTCGTCACTCGTCACTTCAAACGCTACATGAAGCAATTAGACGTGGACGTAAAGCTGCAGGCCTATATCCAGTCGGTTGTACTCAAACGGACCTGCGAGTCCATTCTGGTAGACTGTCGGGCAAGAAGTAGAGGCGACTGGCTCGAGGAAGAGGTGTCAAACTGGATGGCCATGCTGGAGGAGACTCCCGCGGAAGCACAACAAGATAACACACAAAACTAATTCATGCAACACACCATTTGTACAAGTTACTCACATTAACAATAAAATATTGCCTACAATGCATCAATATTGAATTGTTGCATAGTTCAAGAATCGATTGAATCGGCCTTAAGTTCGGTCCCTCTAGATCCAGTTTGGTCATTGGATTTGACTCACATCACTTCTTATGCGACAACTGACACTAGTGTCTTGTTCTCACAGCGACTCTCAACTGTTTCACTATACTGCTACTCTGCTACTGTATTCTGTTTCATACCCTCAATCGTTGTGCGCGCTCTCACTTGTTGCTCTCCTTGCACCACCGACAAGTTATTACTCCCGTTTCAATCTCTTTGGAAGAGTATCGCCGTTACCAAGATGGTCAACGTTTGGATTTGCATGGTGGCTTGCTTCGCGATGACCGGAAGCGGAACTATCGCGAACCCCACTACACCATATCACACTTTCCCTCCTGAATTCTGGACTGAAACCACGACCTTGTACCCACCAATCACCACAGAATCGTACAAAGTATGGGTGGAGAACAAAGCGGTGATTTCTCAACCCTTCACTCTCTATAGACGCTCTGTATAGGTAGACGCTAGGTATACCCCGAGAGTCCTCTACATCACATGTATGAAAACGCATGTTGATTTGTATTCGTTTGTTTTTGTCATTTTTGGTTTAGTCTCGCAACTGTGAAGTCCTCTCTGTCTCTCTCATACGACAAATCAAGAGAACCAAAAAGACTTCTACCAACGTTCGTAAACCAAAGTGTTTCCAACACACCAATTGATTTGATCAAGTGGCCAAGTTCATCAACAAGCGAACCCAACTCAACATCATCAATCGTCAAGTCCAGTCCTTACCAATTTGGAGTGTTGGTTGTGGTGGTGGCTTCAGGCCAATATCAACAATGGAAGGGGACCAACAGCCAGCCCCAGCCAATTTTCAAGTGGACTCAATCGTCGACATCGACCAGAACGCGGACCAACTCACAGTTGTGTGGTTGGACAGTTGGTCAGGTCTGGACGTGGTGGTAAATTTGCAAGCCATGGATACTTTCCTGGCAGCTACTGAAAACTATATGTTCCTCATGCGTACCCACCTACCTGACCCTGGCCATCTCGACCACCAACCGCCGATAGCATCGCTTTAGCTGAAGAGGTGCTTTGGATCGCTGGTCACCTTCGACTCGAACCGGAGCTCGAGCCGGAAGCTTTCGTGAAGGCGCTCCCGCTCCGGAGGATCTTCCTCAAGTTGAGGAAGATCTAGACGATGATTGGCAAGTGCACTCCGTGCTCAACGTCCGAAGGAGATTCTGGCGAGATTCGCAATCCTTCCCTCAGAATCATTCTTCATCATATCTCCTTTTATATTTGTCTCAATCGTCCAAACTCGAAAACAATTTAAAATTTTTGTTTATTTTCAAACTTTTGATTGATAAAAAAAATTGAAAATAGAAAGAAAATGTAAACAAAAATATTTGATTTAATTGAATTATTTATTATACTCGTATTATAAATATTAAATCAAATATTACCAAATAAATTTTGATAGTTGCCAAAACAGTAGGAAAGCGATAAATATGTAGTAATATTTAACTCAATGTTTTGTTCCTGGGTGCATATCGTGTGCTTACCAGCAATTTATTGCTTTGATTGTCGCCTTGCTGATCACTGATCACTCAATTGTTTAACTCAATGTATTAACTCAATTATTTAATAAAGCGACCGCACGCTTGCTCTTTGAGTAAAGTTGCGTGCCATAAATAAAATAAATAAATAAATAAATAAATATGTAGTCTTCTGCTGATTTACCTAAAAACAAAAATATTACAAAATTGTAAAGTTCAATTTCATCATTTTGTTCATTTGTAATTAATTTAGAAATGTTTTTTTAACTCGAAAATATTTACTTTTATCCTTATAACATTTCTTTTAGACTGGCACTTTATTAAAATTTAAGAACAATATTTTGAATTGTACTTTTTATTTGTCGATTTATTTGTCAAATTACATTTTTTGAATTCAAAATTTTATTAAACAAGTAATAATTTTGTCACACCGAAAACATTTTAATGAAGTTCAAACCGGAAAACCAACGCATACTTCAACTTTGGATCATTTGGAATGTTGATCGCAACATGATTTCCGCCACTTTTATGAAAATCCAAATGTTGTGCATGACCAAGCAGTGCGACAGACTTGACTGCCGCGAATTGAATGTCACCAAACTCAACATTCTCTCCAGCCTTGGTATGATTAGTCAGCCCGTAAACATGTCCAGCCCTTTCCGTGTAATACAATGCCTTGTTCATCGAATCGTGTTGATGTCGCCAGGGTTTGCTCTCGTAGATTGCCTCACCATTCACGTGTAGCCATTCGCCCAGCTGCAGGAGAACATCACTCATGTAGTGCACGATTACGCCTTCTGCGGTTGGTCCAACATTGATCAGAATGTTACCACCGAAAGCTATGGTTGGAATCAAAGTACGGAGAAGTTCATCAATGTTCACATAATCGTTTGCCTGTGCAGTTTTTCGGTAACCCCACGAAACATGATCCAATGACATTGCATTCTCCCATTTGTGTGGCTGTAAAGCTGTGGGCACAAACCGATCATGACAATTCCAGTACCCGCCATGTTTGCACTCGGTATTATCTCCCCATCGATCATTGACCACAATTTCACTCTTCACAGGACTATCATTGTACAGCCATGAAAGCATTCCAGTACTGTTCCAATAAGAATCAGGCGCTTCCCACGTACCGTCCGAAAAGATGACCGATGGCCGGTACTTCGTAACCAGTTCCTCAAACTCGGGCCTCACTTTGGTCAGTGGAAACTCGTGCGTCTTCCAGTTGTTCTTCTTGTCTGCCAAACAGAGTGGATGATACCACTCGAGCAGAGAGTGATACAGGCCCCAGGTCAAATTGTGTGATCGGACAGCTTTTTCTAGTTCTCCAACTAAATCTCGTTTTGGCCCAACTTCCATTGCGTTGCAGTGGGGAGAGTGTTTCGATGGCCAGAGAGTGTAACCGTCGTGATGTTTGGCTGTGAGGACGACGTACTTGGCACCGGCCTTTTTGAACAGTTCCGCCCATTGGTTGGGATTGAAATCTGTGGTAAAAGAAAAAAAGAATGCGATAAAGAATTAAAATCATTGCAACATTACAGAACATTATTGGAACGTAATTGGACCTCATTGAATGTCCCGGAACGTCATGGAACGTCACAGAACGTCTTGGAACCTTATGGAATATCATCTAACGTTATGGAAAGTCCCGGAAAGTCAAGGAAAGATATGGAAAGTCATGGAAAGTCATGGAACGTCATGGAACCTAATGGAACGTCATGGAACGCAGTGAAAAGTTATTGAAACGTCACGGAGCGTCATGGAACCTTATGGAACCTTATGGAACCTTATGGAATATCATTTAACGTTATGGAACCTCACGGAACGTTACGGAACATCATGAAACGTTACAAAATGTCATGGACCGTTACGAGAATACCCATGAAGTTGAACGTTAACATCAAAAGCAACACAAACCCTCTCACTCTTACCTCTTGCATGAAACATTGGCGCAAAATCCTGATACTTAAAGTCGGGCGGATAATTATTGGCCATAAACTCGACCTCCTGCTTGTTCTTGTCGTGCTGCCAGTGCCACCAGAACCACTCATTCGTGTACGCCTGCACCGAGAAGACGCCCCAATGGATGAAGATGCCCACTTTCGCCTTGTCATACCAATCGGGCAAGGGTCGGGAGTCGAGGGAGTTCCAATTTTGTTCATAGTGGACTGCAGCTTGTCCAAGGTTGATTAGAACCAAAACCAGAAAACACAGAGAAAATGCAGGAAAAGTCATTTTAAAACGTATTTTTGTTGTCGATCTAAGGAAGAATAGATCCTCAAAAGTATCCAAATTTTCAATCTGTTTTATATACTAATCAAGGAGCATCCCCTTAAAGTTGTATCCTTTGAACCGGATCCTAAATGTATCCAAAACATCCCTTGTTTGCTTTAATACACAATTGAACTTTCCCACCAAGATAAGATACTTTGTCAATGTCTTTAATTAAAGTTTAATCATCAATACCAAATTTGTAAGTCTTTAATCTTTAATCAAAAGTACAATAGTAGTATTTTTGTACCTGCGTATCATCACTGCGTAAATACTTGACAAGTACGAGGATTTAAGTTTGCATTTAGGACTTTTGAACAAGTTGGGTAAAAAATAATTTTCTGTTAAATAATTCATGAATTTCCTTTAAGAATTATAAAATGGGGGTTGTAAAACAAATAAAAATTGCTTTTAGAAATCGAGTTCGAATAACTGATTTTTCTCGAATTTGGTACTTTTCGAACAAAGATTAAACGTATATTAAAGTTGAATGTTTCTTTTCTTTTCAGTGTTTTTTGCCGAGTCTCTTTCGTGTCATCAACTCAAGTTGTCGATTGTTGCGTCCTACTTCTACCTCTACTTTTCTCTACAAATTTCGCCTTAAAGGTATGTATTCTATATGCAAACTTTCTTAACACATAATCTGTAATTTTTTTATACAATTTTAGACACACCATCAAAGTTGTGAACATTCCGCCTGGCTGACTCTAACTCAAGAAGAGAAGTACCAACTTCAGAAATATAAAGTTGATTATATTTGATTTAAGTGGCATCAGGAAAAAAATTCAATGACGCACAATTGAAGCCTAATCCAAGTGCGATTACGAAAAGAATGACACTAGCATCACAAATCAAATCACTAGTGATGGCGGATTTCGACGAAGAATTTGTGGAAAACTGGTGACATGGACACTTTCAAACTTGCCAATCGCAAGATATATTTCGGCAGGGAGAGATTGGCAATTGCTATTTGAACGGAAACGCTCACTGTCGATTCACGTTCAAGGTAAGGTTACAGTTTGTCCTATTTTTGTTAGCTTTAAAATTTCAATTTCCCCCCAGTGAATAGTCTTTCGGAAGAAGACCACAAAACTTTACAAGGAAACGTTTGGAATCGAAAGTCCACACTCCTATGGGATTGTGCATATTTTCAAGCTGTCTGTCACTGCCACCACATCAATCCGTTTGATCAAACTGCGCAATTGTGCCGGTTTTGAGCTTGCAAATCCTCAGTGGACTCAAACCGAGGAAATTCTCAAGAAACATGCAACCTTGTTGGCCCATCTCAAAATTAACCAGAAATCAAAAAATGAGCGTTACATTTGCTTTAACGATTTCATCCGGTTCTTCAAAAGACTGGATTACTTAATCGTTAATCGCAAATTTTTTATTTCAAATATTTATCAGTCATTGCCAGTTGGTCAGGCTGATGCTGAACACCAAATTGGAACCAAATTCCAAATTGCCTCCAAAACGGAGCTCCTATTCACCCTGTTTCAGGAGCCATATGGCAACGTAGGTCCAAAGTATTGTTATCAATATTTTGGCTTTGCCATATTCAAAGTAGTTGACAATCGATTTGTGTGTGTGTGGCTGGAAGTAAGTACGCAGATGATTACAGTGTTTACCTGGACTGTAGCCTTGAAGCAGGTGATTATGTGGTCATTGTGTTTGCTGTTGAGCAACTGGACAAACAGTTGAATGTGGCACTGCAGGCTCAAATTGTTCACCATTTCGTCGTACATTGACTATGGTGAACACTATCTCGCTTTCAATCCCACCAACTCTCCAGCGGACATCAAAGTCACAGTGGCGCACGATGAGAGTTCGTACGAGCTGGTGGTTGGTCGAGGTACGATCCAAACCAGGGACATTTTGGAGCCAAACCAAATGTAAGCTATTTGGCATTTTATTGTTAAATATTTTTCAATTTTAATTTTGTTGTCTATTTTTAGGCTCATTGTTAACCACTGGACTTACAAAGCAAACCGAAGCTCGACTGCTCGACAATTGGAATTGAACTGGACTGTTAAAGAGCACAGAAGTCTCAATTTGAAGGCGCACACTCCTGCAATTAAGAACTTCTTGTTTATGCCTCAAGCAATTGCTTGAATAATGATTTTGCCACCTTATCTAGTACTCATCTTGCCCTAACTTCCACTGTACACTTTCTCTGTATCCTTTGAGCACATCCCATCACCATCTCACTTTTACTTACTCCAATAAGAATTGTACTATTGAACACATTTTTAACATTTGTCTCGAGATCTTTATCAGAACAATTCTTGTACATTTTCTACACTTTCATGTTACATTTTCCAAATATATAATAAAATGATTATCATTACGCGTTCAATCAAAATCAATCTGTTTTACATGTTTTCAAATCATTGCAGTCAGTGAATGTCACTGACTTTTGTACGTCTCACTCCAATGAATCGAAAATCGAAAATTCTGTAAGGCTAAAACTCTGTCTACACGAATTGGTAAAAGGGCCTCCAAAAAGTCATCGAAAATTCTGTAAGGCTAAAACTCTGTCTACACGAGTTGGTAAAAGGGCTTCCAAAAAGTCATCGAAAATTCTGTAAGGCTAAAACTCTGTCTACACGAATTGGTAAAAGGGCTTTCAAAAAGTCATCGAAAATTCTGTAAGGCTAAAACTCTGTCTACACGAATTGGTAAAGGGCTTCCAAAAAGTCATCGAAAATTCTGTAAGGCTAAAACTCTGTCTACACGAATTGGTAAAAGGGCTTCCAAAAAGTCATCGAAAATTCTGTAAGGCTAAAACTCTGTCTACACGAATTGGTAAAAGGGCTTCCAAAAAGTCATCGAAAATTCTGTAAGGCTAAAAACTCCTGGTTCTACACGAATTGGTAAAAGGGCTTCCAAAAAGTCATTGAAAATTCTGTAAGGCTAAAACTCTGTTCGCACGAATTGATAAAAGGGCTTCCAAAAAGTCATTGAAAATTCTGTAAGGCTAAAACTCTGTCTACACGAATTGGTAAAAGGCTTCCAAAAGTCATTGAAAATTCTGTAAGGCTAAAACTCTGTTCACGAATTGATAAAAGGGCTTCCAAAAGTCATCGAAAATTCTGTAAGGCTAAAACTCTGTCTACACGAATTGGTAAAAGGGCTTCCAAAAAGTCATCGAAAATTCTGTAAGGCTAAAACTCTGTCTACACGAGTTGGTAAAAGGGCTTTCAAAAAGTCATCGAAAATTCTGTAAGGCTAAAACTCTGTCTACACGAATTGGTAAAAGGGCTTCCAAAAAGTCATCGAAAATTCTGTAAGGCTAAAACTCTGTCTACACGAATTGGTAAAAGGGCTTCCAAAAAGTCATCGAAAATTCTGTAAGGCTTAAACTCTCTCTACACGAATTGGTAAAAGGGCTTCCAAAAAATCATTGAAAATTCTGTAAGGCTAAAACTCTGTCTACACGAGTTAGTAAAAGGGCCCCCAAAAAATCATCGAAAACGAATCACTTTGAATTCAACTTGCGCACTGCGCAGCGTGACAATTTGTATAAATTCGTTTTCAAATATTAGAAAAATCTGTCTTTTATGCTCTAATTCTAATTCAATTTTCAATTACATTTTTCATTACATTCTACTTTCGATGGAGAGCTGCTTTTAATTTTGTGTAAAATTATAATACAATAAAGTCATATAAAATTTCTCTTTCGAAATACATTCTACATTCGTAGCCTAAATTTAAATTGTGTAAATCGTCCAATTGCGTGCAAAATGATACTTTAACAATAATAATTTAATAAATTATTCATAATTAGTAGCAATATGCAATATCATATCATTCTGGAACATTCCTACAATTAGTAAAAAACAATTTGAGTACTTTTCGGGCGTTCAGTAAATTTTTCCAACTAATCTTTCAATTTAAATATTAAATGAAAAGTTATTCAACTTTATGAACAGCCCCACCTTTGTACTATTAATAACCTAACGGTTCATACTAAACTTAAGCAACACGCAGAGTCAAACCAAACCAACCAACCAATAGGAATACCTTTACCAGAATCAATACTGAGAAGAAGAGAAACATAAAGTTTGAAAATGAGAGTCAGAAAATTTAAAATTCAAGTAAAATTTGTTTCTCGTAAAATAATTTTGTAAAAATTTGTCTTTTTTATTGTTCTTTTGATAAATTTCGTAATAACTTTCAAGTTTTATTACTTTCAAATATTTCATTATTTTATTTGATATTAAAATATTACATTTTCTGAAAATTATTTAAGTTTTAAATTTTACAAAAAAAATCTACCAAAAATGGAAACCCTTCTCGACAGCTTCAGTCCTCATCGAAGTCGAGCTTATTACCAGCGATATTTTGCCTCAATTCGCTTTATGGCAAAATCAAAATGTCCTCCATTACCAATTTTCCTATTTCTCGCAATCACTTTCATCGTTTTCATCAAACAAATTGTCCTTTTCCAATCTCGTTATCAAATTTCAAACCAAACTAGATTGATCCTGTGTGATGTTGTCGCCCAATTTGGTCTAGGGAATGAATTCAATTTGTTCAGTTCAACTGCAGTGTTCTTTGCAGCCTATATGATGGTCACCTTTTACTGGAGAGCGGATATGGAAAGTGATTATTTCCGGATTCCGTGTAAAGTTTTGGCTAGTGGAACGTTATTTGGTTTGGTGAAATTTGAGAGGTTTGAATTTCAGTTGTGCGATTTGGCGATGGGCTTTGCAAATAACATGTCTTTTGGTTGTTATAATGCTCAAGGTAAGTTTGGTTTACATTTTAGTAAAAGTTTTTACAAGGAAAACGGATACAAAGTTGCCTTGTTAAAACCGACTTTAGTAATAATTTTTCTAATTTTCCTAACTCTTCCTAACTCTTCCTAACTCTTCCTAACTCTCCCTAGTTCTACTAAGCGTCAGTTATCATATTTGGATCTTTATCAACGCCCACGACTATTCGCTCCTCGATCTACTCATTTATCAATCATTTTGTTTCGCTCACGATCTCATAATCTTTACCTTCAACAATTTCTACCAGAAAATGATTCTCTTCCCAACAATTTGTGCTGTGGTTGAATTTAAAAGTTTCAAAAAGGGCGATCTTTTTGTGCGGGACATTCAGCGAGATTTGGATTTGCTCAATCAAAATGTTGGAAAGTTGAGTGAAATTCGTTTCTTGAAAGCGATGGTTATCGTGAAACAGAAGTTGCAGTTTTTCTATGAATATCATGAGCAAACGTTGAAGTCTACAATTTCTGTCAACAAACATTTTGGTGGTCATCTGTTTGGTTCTGTGGTTTCCGCTTCTCCTTTGAATGCGTTCTTTTTGATTGCCCTAATTCTGGGACGGATTCCATCGTCTCAACAATTTGTAGTAATAGTCGTGATTGTTGGCCAGTTCTTCCACATTTTCTATCTACAAATACTCGCATTTCTGTATCCGAAACGAATACATCGATGCGTGAAAACTCTGTTGAGCATTGAAGCAAAATGGCCAACTTGTAAGAAGTCTCAACTTCTCGTGGATCATGTCAAATTGCTCAAATCGATTGAGCAATTGAATACGACGAATAGATTTGGCATTACGTACGGGCCGACCTCTCAGACTGTCACTATGTTGAGCTTTTCAAAGGTAAATTTGAAAATGTCAAATTGAACTCTAATTTCATTTTTTAGTTTATATTTACATATTTGAAATTTCTCCGTTTTTCTATCAAGCTCAACAAAATTGCAATGGAACAGAGCTTTTGAAGACATTTATTTCTCATTTTGATTCTATCCATTGAATAATAATTGTCAACTTGACTTTGCCACTTTGCACCTAAATAAATCATGTGATATTTGATTTGAATTAGCCAACTTGTGCCAGTATCATGTGAACACACAACCAAGGACAATAATGATCACATGAATGTATAATGTTATGATTAACATCGAAAGAATAAAGAGAAATAAGAGAAATGTGTCTTTGTTCGGTTATCTAATTATATTTGCTCTTCATTTAGTTACAATATAAATGAAGATTGTCATCGCATGCATATGTTGATTGTCAATCAAAGATTGGTTGCATTAAACAAATCTATAAAAACCCACCAACGAAAAGAGGCGCCCAACTTTGCAACTACATTTTTCTCACTAAATTAGATATGAATCAGTAAATATATTATCAGAAGTGATTAACAAGTTGGTTTGAAGTTGGTTCATTTTGTACTGACTGTTCTTCTTTTTAGTGTTCAGTTACAAAGTTCATAAAGTTTATAAAGTTCGCTTAGTCTTGTTAGTCTTGTTATCGATTGTTCATTTTGGGCGCAAACCAAAAAGTATTTGAGCAACTTTTACAAGTTATTCAACTCATAATTAGATTTAATAATTGGATAATAGATCTTCAAAAATTAATATTATTTCCCGTTTAATGTACAATCGTAAAAATAAAATTACAACGCACTTTTAGTATACATTTCCAAATTGATTGATCTGAAAGATTGGTGACAAAAGATGATGATTATTTCGCATACGTAAATCAAATTGTATCATCGTTGATATGATGATAAACTTGTTGTTGGTTATTTACAACACAAACACGTGCTCAGTTTCGTAACTTTTTTTTGCTTAGTTTAGGTCAAAACAAGTTGAAATGTAAATGTTATTTGAATGTCATGATTTCGAACGCGCCAAAGGTCGCAAATATCTCATGTGAGATAAAATACCCTTATTTCTAAGACTCGTGCATAAAATGTTACTGATAAAAATGAATATATACTTTGTCATACATAAATACAAGAAAGAATCGTTGAGTTTGCTCTTCTTCTTCCTTGATCTTGAAAATAATGATGAGCAAAATCATGATTTCGATGCCAAACTTTCTGATTTTACTCTCAATCTTTTTGATTTTGATTTACTATTTGGTTCGGTTGATCAACTATTCACGATCTCATTATCGATTATACTGTGCCGTAAAAAATCTTCCTGGGCCGGTGATTGATAATCCATTGGTTGGACATTTGGGACTTTTCTGGAAGATTCTGCGGAATAATCCAATTGATCAATATGGCAAAAGTAAGATTTGAGAATTAAGATTTGATCATTTTTGAAACATTTTTCTTTCAGAACTCAACGAATTGATGCACGATTTATGTGATAAATATGCGGATGATGCGGAAAATGATTCTGGACTGGTTAGACTTTGGTTTGGGCCATTCATGCCCTGGATTATCGTTTGCGATGCTAAGGCAATTAATGTAAGATTTTTTTGTAATTGAAAATTCAGTTAAGAATATTCTTTAAAATTCCAGACAATCCTAACTCACCCGGACTGCCTTGCAAAAGCTCGATACGGAGAGGCCTTTCGACTGTTTGCTGGTGAGGCACTGTTCACGATGAACGGTAAAAAGTCAGTGAAAGAAAGGAAGAAATATTTGAAATTCTTCAAGATTTCTTCACTCGATTCTTATATTCCGGTCTTGGAGCAGCATTTGGGCAGATTTAATCGAAGAATTGAGTTTTGTATCCATGAAAGAGGCGGAGAGTTTGCGGATATGGGAAGATTGGTTTCGGATTTTATTTTTGATAGTATTGGAGGTAAGATTGGATTCTTTGATTCCTTGATTCCTTGATTCCTTGATTCCTTGATTCCTTGATTCTTTGATTCCTTGATTCCTTAATTTTTATACTTGTTTTTTCAGATAATTTTGCCAGCACTCAATTCAACTCTCAACTCGAGTCCCCAGAATCGAAAGAACCTGAAATTCTACTAATCAAACATCGACTAGTCGAAATGATGGTTCTCATTGTGCTCTCGCCCTGGACGTACTTTCTCCGAATTCCAAATTCTCTATTTCAAATTCTTTTCCTTCTTCCAATGACTTTTATAGGGCTGTGGCCATTTGTGGCAACAAAATATTTCTTCTGGAATTTGGTTGGAAAACGATTTAGCGCAGTACGGAAGAATATTGAAATCGAAAAATTTGATATTCAGAACAATAATTCTAAATTTCTCGACCAACAAAAACAGGAACGACTTCTCGATTCGATCATCGAATCTCATTTGTTGAATCAACCAGATCGTGTTGAGAATATTGAGGCAAACATTAGTGTGTTCATGTTGGCCGGATATGACACGAGTACTACTGCGACTTCCTGGATTGCCTACATGTTGGGCCATCATGCGCATGCGCAAGAGAAATGTCGTACAGAAGTTTTGGAATACCTACAAGAATTAACCTCAACTAGTCAACCAATAACTGCAGCAAATCTTAAACAGTTGAAATATCTCGAAGCATGCATCAAAGAATCGCTTCGATTAATCGCACCAGCGCCATCTTTCGGTCGGAAAGCTCGAGCCCCGGTTGCAATCAATCCGCAACACACGATCCCAATAAATACAAATTTGGTCTTGTTTATTCAACGAAGTCAAACCAATGAGAAATATTTTAAAAATCCGAAACAATTCTACCCGGAAAGATTTTTGAATGAAAATTGTGGAGAAAACGAAATTTGGTGCACAAATTCTGCAGTTTTACCTTTTGGTGGAGGACAGCGCTCGTGCATTGCAAAAGACTACGCAATAATGCAGTTGAAGTTGTTCTTTGTTAATTTGTTGAGAAATTATTCGTTTGAAGCGAAGGATACGTTTGGTGATGCAAAGTTGTTGCATACATCACTTCAATCGCCAGCACATTTTCCTGTCAAATTTGAACCAATGGTTTTGAGTTGATATTTAGATTTTGTAGGTTAAATTTAAATTTAAAACAAATTTTTAAAATTTAGACAACAAAATTGGAATTTTGTAAATTAGAGTTTTGTAAAATATTTAATTTTATCTCGCATTAATAACTAAATTCTTATTTGATTAAATATTCATGAACTAAACGAACCGTTTAATTATGTTTTGCAAATAAAAATTTTGTAATTTTAAAAAGAAATTCAAGAAATATTTAAATTTAAAATATGAAATTCAAATGAGAACAAATGACTTTTCATTTCGCTATTAATCGATTAAATTTAAAATATGTTTTATTTATTTCGATCAATTTTCTTAACATTTTTATAGTAACTTTCGAAACTTTCAAGCCATTTTAGAAGCAACAACTTTTGATGTCATTAAAATATGGAATCCCACAAAAACTTTAACTTGTTAGTCAACATTTCTCTAAAGTATTGCTCATAATTTGTAGACAAACATCAGCAACTCTCCATAAAGTAGAATGTACTGCAAAATTCAAATGAGAATTAGGAGGAATTGAAAGCAAAAGACTCACCTTGCTGAAAGAATTCATAGAAATACGTCCAAAAGTATGATAGGTAAATCCATACGGTCGCCTAGTATAGAATGCCTGAATGAAGCAATCATTCCGTATTTTATACTTTCGATTCGTGTACTTGACTCGAATGTTGGCTCGAACGTATTTACGTGCCAGTGCCTTGATCCGATGATTCAACTTTGCCATTATCAAATGAGCCACAAAGATGGTGTTGAATTGCTGAAACCAATTGCCAATCACAAACAATTGCACATACAAATTCAATTTGCGCAACATCAACACACAAACCAAGAAAACATTGAACGGACCATAGACCAGACACACTGACAATATAATTTGACCAGCAAATCTGTTGAACCCAAGCGTCACTTTCAACATTCGAATGTATTCACGTTTGAATCTGTTCAAATGTGAATTCAAATTACGGACATTGAGTCGAGATATAAAGTGAGAGAGCTGAGTCAAATGAATTTGATAGAGACGAAACACAATGATGGCCCAGATAAACAACATTTCGTGAGTGTAGCAAAAGATGTACAGTGTCAGGTAGAAGATGCACAAATCAATTTGATTTTGTATTGTCCAGAGGAGTGAATCCATCGAGAACAGGCTTGTCAAAAAGTTGTACTCAATGGTCACTATGATAATGTCTAAAAATAATGTAAATATTAGATAGCAGAATGGTCTCATAATAAAAAAAATCTTACTGATTGCCATATTTTGAGCTTGAGACAAATTCAGCACCAACGCAGAGAACGCTCGAATGTGCTCTCCAATTGGTTTGCCCCCAAAAGTCGGCAACAAGAAGAAGTGTTTGTGATTGTTCTTCTTACGCACCAACAAGTCATACAACAGTCGGTTCCATTCGTCATTGTCTTTACTGAAGAATGTTGCATACAGAAAGTAGACAGACATGCAAAAACTTGCAATCACAATCAAATACATTTCTGCTGGCAAATTGAATTGAACTCGCATCAGTACCAGCGAATCATTTGGAGGATTTTCTGAATTGATTTTAGATCCAACATATAAATAGGTGAAATACACTATTTCGTAAAGTAGGAGCAAATTGAATAGAGCAAATTTACGATACTTCACTCGAGGGTTATCGATTTGTTGTTGCAATTCGAAATACAACTCAAAGTATTGCTGAAAAAATGATAGCCTTTTGTAGGGAATTGGTTGAGTTAGGAGTAGATCCATTTTAATTTTCAGCAATTTTAGACTTCAAATTATAAATTTAAAGAATATTCCTTTTATTTATTTAAATTTTAATCAACATTTAATTTGATAAAATATTCATGGCTTTAATTATGTTTTGCAAAGAATTTTGCAATTATACGAATAATTTAAATTTGAATTACAAAATAACAACGAGAATTAATGACTTTTTATTTCGCTATTTAATCAATAATTTTAAATATTTTTTATGGCCAATCTTTTACATTTTGAAAACACACTTCCAGGCCATTTAGTAAACAATTTTAATTTTCAGCATTAATTAAAGCAGCGACTTCAAATTATAAATTTAAAAAATATTTATTTTATATATTTAAATTTTATTCTACATTTAATGTGATAAAATATTGATGACTAAACGAACCGTTTAATAATGTTTTGAAAATAAAAATTGTATTGCAATTATAAGGGAAAGTTCAAGAATAATTTAAATTTAAAATTTAAAAATTTAAATTTCCAATATTGAGAACAAATTACTTTTCATTTTGCTATTTATCGATGAATTTAAAAATATTTTTTATTTATCTCGGACAATTCTCTTACATTGTTTGGAGGGCTCTTTCGAAACTTCCAGACCATTCAATTAGTAACTACTTTTAGTCTACTTTGAGATATGGAAGTTTTAGTTCACTTTCTTCAACAATACTTCTAAACTCTTGTTTATAATTTGTACACAAACATCAGCAACTCCCCATAAAGTAGAATGTACTGTGAAGTTCAAAAACAAAACAGAATTACAGAATCAGTAAAGAGAAAGGCTCACCTTGCTAAAAGAATTCATAGAAATACGTCCAAAAGTATGATAGGTAAATCCATAAGGTCGCCTAGTGTAGAATGCCTGAATGAAGCAATCATTCCGTATTTTATACTTTCGATTTGTGTATTTGACTCGAATGTTGGCGCGAACATATTTACGTGCTAGTGCCTTAATCCGATGATTCAACTTGGCCATTATCAAGTGAGCCACAAAAATAGTATTGAATTGATGATACCAATCTACAATCACAAACAATTTCACAAGTAAACTCAATTTGCGCAGAATCAACACACAAACCAAGACAACATTGAACGGACCATAGACCATGCACACTGCCAAGATGATTTGACCAGCAAATTTGTTGAACTCAAGCGTCACTTTCAACATTAAAATGTATTCACGTTTGAATCTGTTCAAATGGTCGTTCAAATTGCGAACATTGAGTTGAGATATAAAATGAGACATTTGAGTTAGATGAATTTGATAGAGACGAAATACGATTAATGCCCAGACAAACAACAATACATGAGAGTAGCAAAAGATGTACAATGTCAGGTAGAAGATGGCCAACTCGATTTGAGTTAGAATTGTCCAAATGGGTTCGCCCAACGAGAACATGCTTGTCAAGAAAATGTACTGAAGGATCACAATAAAAAGGTCTAAATATAGCGTAAATTTTAATATTAGATATTAGAATGATCTACTAATTATAATCCTACCGATTAATCGATTGCCATATTTTGCAATTGTGAAGCATTCAACACTATCGAAGAAAACATTCGAATGTGCTCTCCAACTGGTTTGCCCTCAAAAGTTGGCAACAAGAAGAAGTGTTTGTGATTGTTCTTCTTACGCACCAACAAGTCATACAACAGTCTGTTCCACTCGTCATTGTCTTTACTAAAGAATGCAATATACATGAAAAAGACAGACATACACAAACTTGCAATCGCAATTAGATGAACTTCTGCTGGCAAATTGAACTGCACCAGAATTTGTACCAGCGCATCATGAGGAAGATTTTCGGGATCGATTTTAGAGGCCACATACAAATAGGTGAAATGCATTATTTCGTAGAGTAGGAGCAAATGAATTAGAGCAAATTTACGATACTTCACTTAAGGGTTGTCGATTTGTTGCAATTTGAAATACAACTTAAAATATTTGTCTACAATTGATGGTCCTTTGAAGGGGAATGGTTGAGTAAGAAGAAGGTCCATTTTCGGAATAAATTTTTTTTCGCGAAAACAATAACAATCCAGAATTATTTAAAATATTTTATTTTACATTTATTTATTTCTTTTAAATTCCCATTTTCTCTTATTTAATAAAATATTCATGAATATACAAACGAGCCGTTCAATTATGTTTGTCAAACAATTTTGCCATGTCACGAATAATTTGAATTTAAATTACAAAATTTCAATGTTAACTAATGGCTTTTAATTTTGCTATTAATCGAATAATTTTTTAAATATTTGTCAACTTTGTTTCGAGGTACATCGAGTACAGGTAAGGTAGGTTGACATATTTTTTAGTGAAATTTCTATTTCTAAGCTTAATTTCGTTTCTCACATTTTTGGAGGCAACTTGTCGCCTATTGCTTTGAGAACGTCCGAAGAAATGTATTCGCCAATTTCTTCATTTTTCTGATTTTCTTCTTGCTTGTGCGTCTTGGATTAACGATTTTTTTTGGCGGCGACCATGCATAAAATACCGCTATCATATATCTGTTCCTTCAAGATATCTAAAGGAGACTTTTTTTATTTGCTTGACTACATAATAAGCTCAATTTGAATCAGGGAAAATGAATAGTAGGTGTGAAACTGATTGGCAGTACTGTTACTGTTAGGGTCAGACTGGTGAGCTACAATTTGGCCACTAGTGCACTGCTTATTTGAAGACAATCCAGTGTGATTGTTGTGAATTTGGATTGAGATTTGCAGTGTTTCATTCATTTAGGCGCTAATAGCAATCGACAAATTAAAATTTGTTGCAATTCGAAATACAACTCAAGGTATTTCTGAAAAAAAAGATGCACTTTTTGTAGGGGATTGATTGGAGTTAGGAAAAAATCCATTTTAATTTTCAGCAATTTTAGACTTTAAATTGTAAATTCATAAATTTAAAGAATACTTCTTTTTATACATTTAAATTTTTATTCAACGTCTCATGTGAAAAAATATTCACGACTAATCGTTTAATTATGTTTTGAAATAAAAGTTTTCCAATTTCTAAAGAAATTATTTAAATTTGAAATACAGAATACAAATTTCCAAGGCGAACTAATTGTCTTTTCATTTCTTTGCGTTTGGTATATTATGAACAGTATCATTTCTCAATTCTTCATGTTGAGAGATCACGGTCAATTTTCGATCGGAAAATGTATATTATACAAATCACTCGAAGTGTCGTTCATAGATGACGTGACGTGATATGATCAAAGTGTGATTTTTGAGTGCTTTTTGGAGCGTCGAAACGCGTGTGCGCATGCGTATATAGGTATAAAACCTCATATTTTTCTTCCTTCTAACAAGGGCACGAACTCAAATTTACCCCCAAACACTCAGAAATTCTCAAATTTTCCCAAATATCCCAAGAAATCATAGAAAATCCCCCAACCATGTCCCCCATTCAACCTATCCTTCCTCTCCCTAACCCTTCCGGACGACTGTATCCGTGCCCTACTAGAACCCCTTCCCCTATGGGATCTATTTGTCCTTCGTCGGGTATGTCACCGTTTCAACACGATCATTCGACTCATTTTCCGGTCAAGGCACAGTCTCAAGCTACCGCGAACTGAACCCCAACGAGCTGCCTGTCGTCATTATCCCGCCCGGGATCTATTCAGAACCCGACCCGCACAAGGCTGTTCTGATGTTGATGTTCTACTCGTTTCGGACTTGGGTCCTAACCGGGTTCCAAACGATGATTTAGAAGAACAAACACTAGGATTCCGACTATCAGTGGAACTTCTCCCCCCACATATGCCACCTGGTGGCCTTCACTGGTTACGATCAACACTCTCCACGACTGCAACTACTTTCGGATCTTCTCCCAAATTGGTCAACCAGTCTGGTCAGCTTGACCTTGGTCAAATGGGATAAACCAGGGGAACAAGCCGAAGATTTTGAGCTCCACCGTAAAGCACTGGACAGACTGTTGGATGCCCTCAATCAGATAGCCAACTTAAAGGCGCTACATCTTCTCTCGTTCGAATATAGATCCATTCGGAATCCCGACCTAATGGCGCCAGTTTTTAGGTCGACTCGAGCGTTTCACCCTACAAGGAACAACCAACAGTGGGCCCCTCTTCTCACTGATCCGTCATCTTGGTCCGGGCATTAGACGGCTGCAGTTGGGCATGCACCAAGGTCCATTCCAAATGAGTCCAGCCCGGGCGGAGTCCCTAGAGGGCTGCAATGCCTTACTGCGGGACTGTCTCACCCATCTCAGTCTGTCCACCTCACAGGTGAACACTGTCACTTGGGCCAATTTGAAAGGGTTGACCCATCTCGATTTGTCCAATGTATGCTGTCTTCCGCAGTATGCTCAGGTAAGCTATCCCCAATTCTCTTACCCTAAACCACATTACCCCTAATCCTCTTACTCAAAATTACATTAAACTCAATTCTATTACCCCCCAATTCTATTACTCTAATTAATATTACCCCTAATCCGAATCAAATAATATTACCTCAATTCCACTAACTTTAATTCCCTCAAAAAGTCAAATCGCCTACCCCTAATTCTCATAACCCTCAATCCCATAATCCTCAAATCTATGACCCAAATTCGACTATCTCTAATTACTCCAATTCACAAGCTCGTTCAGATTACCCCAAGTCCCATAACTCCAAACCCCCTGTTCTAATACTCCAAATTTCCACATATTACTGCGCATTAGTAACCAATGTTTTTTCTCTTAACACAGATAATGAATCCCGATTTGTTTGTGGATCTGTCCAGAAGTAAGCCTTCACTACGCACTCTTGGGCTCACCCTCGGTCTGTTTAAATGCTATTGGGGAGAAAAAAGCCAAACAACAACTGGAGAACCCGAATCAAATGGACCATCATCGTCTACCAGTGGTGGCCTCAGTCCGCACTCTAACTTTATACGGTGGTTATGTTGGTTCTTTCGACGCTTTCAAACCTTATTTCCCCCAATTGGGTAGAATGTTCCCCGGGTTGAGTCAATCAGTGCAATTCAGTACTGTTCCAAGGAAGTGGGTGCACCCACAGTGGAAAAAGTCCGATGAAATTAGGCGCAAAATTGAGCGCTACTTTTAGACCGCTCTTTCCACCCCAGAAGGTCAAAGTTAAAGTTCAATTTGAACTCAATCGTAATGTACTCTCGTATTATAAGCCCAATTTGTTGTTCAAGGAGAGAAGAGTTGTCGCTTAGTTTCTAGTTTCTGTACAAATTTTTATTCCACACAAAACCCAGAAAATCCCTGAATTATGAATACACATTGAGCATGCTAGTTTTGTGTGCAAATAATAAAAGATACTCTTTACAATACCTCATATGTGAACAAACCTCACAAAGTTCATTTCATAAGATAACGGAAATCCATAACTAGACACACAATATTACCATTATCATGATTTTCCGTTCATAGATGTCGTTCGTTATATGGTCAAAGTATGTTTTGTGAGTGTATTTTGAGGGTCAAAACGTGCACGCATGCGTGTTTTGTATATATATAATACCTCATATACTTTATTTCTGTTCACTTCCTCAAATTTTACAAATATCATTCCCTGACTCCTCAAAATTCCCAAAAAAGTCCTAAAAATTCCAGAAAATCCTCCTAACTATGTCCCTAACTCAACCCATCACCATTGGTCTCCTAACCCTTCCGGACGACTGTATCCGTGCCCTACTAGAACCCCTTCCCCTATGGGATCTATTTGTCCTTCGTCGGGTATGTCACCGTTTCAACACGATCATTCGACTCATTTTCCGGTCAAGGCACAGTCTCAAGCTACCGCGAACTGAACCCCAACGAGCTGCCTGTCGTCATTATCCCGCCCGGGATCTATTCAGAACCCGACCCGCACAAGGCTGTTCTGATGTTGATGTTCTACTCGTTTCGGACTTGGGTCCTAACCGGGTTCCAAACGATGATTTAGAAGAACAAACACTAGGATCCAGGAATATCGCGCGATCTTCTCCCCCACATACGGCACTTGGTGGCCTTCACTGGATATGACCCACACTCACACCGCCTACAACTGCTATCCGATTTGTTGCCCAACTGGTCAACCCGCTTGGTCAGTTTGACCCTAATCCAATGGGATAAACCAGGAGAATATGTTCTTCACCGTAACGCACTGAACCGACTACTGTCCGACGCCCTCAATCAGATGGCCCACTTAAAGGAACTGCATCTGCTCTCGTTCGGCTATTCGGCCATTCAGAGTGCCGACCTAATGGCACCAGTTTTGGGCCGACTTGAACAATTCACTTTTCAAGGAATCTACAGTGGAACTGTGCAGCCACTGATCCGTCATCTAGGTGCGAGCATTAGGCGACTCCAGTTGGGCGTATCCCACAGTATCGAATGGGATCGAGCACCGGAGGAGTGCCTGGAACGGTGCAATCGCACACTTGGCCACTGTCTCACCCATCTCAGTCTGGCCACCACTCAGCTCAACACTGCCACGTGGCTCAATTTGAATGGGTTGACCCATCTCGATTTGTCCAATGTAAACTTTCTTCCGCATTTATCTCAGGTAAGATATCGTTCAGTCCCCCACGTGCAACAATGTGAGAAAGTTTTATGAGGGTCAAGTGGCGGGTAGGATTGAGTTTAGGTTAGGTGACGTGTAGGATTGGGTTTAGGTGAAGTGTTAGGTAGGTTAGGTGCCGTGTAGGATTGGGTTTAGGTGAGGTGTTAGGTAGGTTAGGTGCCGTGTAGGATTGGGTTTAGGTGAGGTGTTAGGTAGGTTAGGTGCCGTGTAGGATTGGGTTTAGGTGAGGTGTTAGGTAGGTTAAGTGGCGTGTAGGATTGGGTTTTGGTGAGGTGTTAGGTAGGTTAAGTGGCGTGTAGGATTGGGTTTTGGTGAGGTGTTAGGGTAGGTTAAGTGGCGTGTAGGGATTGGGTTTTGGTGAGGTGTTAGGTAGGTTAAGTGGCGTGTAGGATTGGGTTTTGGTGAGGTGTTAGGTAGGTTAAGTGGCGTGTAGGATTGGGTTTTGGTGAGGTGTTAGGTAGGTTAAGTGGCGTGTAGGATTGGGTTTTGGTGAGGTGTTAGGTAGGTTAAGTGGCGTGTAGGATTGGGTTTTGGTGAGGTGTTAGGTAGGTTAAGTGGCGTGTAGGATTGGGTTTTGGTGAGGTGTTAGGTAGGTTAAGTGGCGTGTAGGATTGGGGTTTTGGTGAGGTGTTAGGTAGGTTAAGTGGCGGGTAGGATTGGGTTTAGGTGAGGTGTTAGGTATGTTAGGTTAAATTGATCCCTATTTCTAAATTCCATGACTCCAATCCCACTAAACTAAATTCACATTTCCTCAATGATACAAAATCCAACTAATTCAAACGTCTAAATTCCATATAAATATTCACTTTCTCATCCTACAGATAATGAATCCCGATTTGTTTGTGAATCTGTTCACCAGTAAGCCCGCACTACGCACCCTTGGACTGCCCATCTCCCTGTTGCAGTACTATTTGAAGGAAATAATAGCAAAAAACCAGAATGGAATTCCACCAGTGGTTGCCTCAGTCCACACTCTCACATTATACGGTGGTTATGTTGGTTCTTTCGACCATTTCGCGCCGTATTACCCAAAATTGGGCAAAATGTTCCCTGGGGTAGGCTCAATCAGTGCAATTCAGTACTGTTCGAAAAAGTCTGGTACACCCTCGGTGAAACAGTCGGGCACAATTAGACGCCAAATTGAGCGCTACTTTCGGCTTATATTTAATCGACCGAACAAATTAGTAACTTTGCCGAATAATAATAGTATTTTCGCAGAATAGTAACTTTGCCGAAATAAATAGTGTTCTGACCAGATAAAAAGTTACTGCGAATAATTTAGTAACTTTTACCGAAAATGAATTTGAATATATATTGGCTACTTATCCGCCCATTTGGGAGAGTAAGTAGATGCCCTAACTGGGAGGGTAAGTAGATACCCCAGCTAACCCCTAACCGTAAGTAGATACCCTAATTGGTTGGGTAAGTAGATACCCCAGCTAACTCCCTAACCGTAAGTAGATACCCTAATTCGGAGGGCAAGTAGTTACCCTAACTAATAAAATGCCAATTTGTTCGTTAAAGTTACTAAAGATTTCGGTATAATTACTATTCGCTAAAAAACTATTTTATTCGGTTACAAAGACCATTTATTTCGGTAAAGTTACTATTCGGCGAAAATACTATTATTATTCGGCAAAGTTACTAATTTGTTCGGTCAATTAAATATAAGCCTTATCTCAGTCAAGTCAAGTCAAGTCATACTTTCGCCCCCAGAAGGTCAAAGTTGAAGTTCAATTTGAACTCAATCGTAATGTACTTTCGTATTATAGGCCCAATTTGTTGTTTAAGGAGAGAAGACGTGTCTCATAATGATTTCTGTGATTGCTTATTAATTTATTTCAAATATACGAAATAAAGAATTTAACTGTAGGGTCCATTAAAAATTGAAAACAAAATGTTTATTGAAAATAGAATATAGAAAATATTAATTAAACAATTTTTGCAATTCGATTTGATTTGTTGCAATTCAAAATACAACTCAAGGTATTTCTAAAAAATGCACTTTTGTAGGGGATTGATTGAGTTAGGAGAAGATTCATTTTAATTTTCAGCAATTTTAGACTTTAAATTAGAAATTTATAAATTTTAAAGAATATTCCTTTTATATATTTAAATTTTATTCTACGTCTCATGTGAAAAAAATATTCACGACTAACCGTTTAATTATGTTTTGAAATAAAAGTTTTCCTATTCCTAAAGAAATTGTTTAAATTTGAAATACAGAATACAAATTTCCAATGCAAACTAATTGTCTTTTCATTTCTCTATTGATCGATTAATTTTTAAATATTTCTTATTTATTTATTTCGAGCAATTCTTTTACATTTTTGGAGGTTCTTTTCGAAACTTCCAGGCAATTCTGTTAAAAATTACTTTTGACGTTTTTGGGGATAGGGAAGTTCTCTAAGGTTTCAATTCAACCAACAATACTTCGTAACTCTTACAATTTGTACACAAACATCAGCAACTCTCCATAAAGTAGAATGTACTGCAAAATTCAAATGAGAATTAGAGGAATGGAAAGCAAAGCACTCACCTTGCTAAAAGAATTCATAGAAATACGTCCAAAAGTATGATAAGTAAATCCATACGGTCGTCGCGTGTAGAATGCTTGAATGAAGCAATCATTCCGTATTTTATACTTTCGATTCGTGTACTTGACTCGAATGTTGGCTCGAACGTATTTGCGTGCCAGCCCCTTAATGCGGTGATTCAACTTGGCCAAAATCAAATGAATCACAAAAATGGTCACATACTGATGAAACCAATCTCCAATCAAATACAACTGCACGGACAAATTCAATTTACGCACAATCAACACACAAACCAAGAAAACATTGAACGGTCCATAGACCATACAAAGTGCCACAATGATTTGACCAGCAAATTTATTAAAACCCAGCGTCACTCGCAACATTCGAATGTATTCACGCTTGAATCTGTTCAAGTGGTCATTCAAATTGTGAACATTGAGATGGGATATAAATTGAGAGAGCTGAGTTAGATGAATTTGATAGAGACGAAATACAATGCAAGCCCAGACGTAGAGAATTTCATGAGAATAGACAAAAATGTAAATTGTCAGATAGAAGATGGCCAAATCGATTTGTGTTAGTATGATGACCCATAAAGGGGAATTCAACGAGGAAACGGTTGTTAGGAAGTTGTACTGAAGGATCATTATGAAAATGTCTGAATATAAAGTAAATATGATATTAAATATTTTTCAAATTAATTTGAATCTTACTGATTGGAATAACGGATCCTTGAGTCGAATTCAGCACAACGGCAGCAAACAATCGAATATGATTTCCAATTGGTTTACCCCCAAAAGTTGGCAACAAGAAGAAGTGTTTGTGATTGTTCTTCTTTCGTACCAACAAATCATAGAGCAATCTGTTCCACTCGTCATTGTCTTTACTGAAGAATGCAACGTACATAAAGTAGACAGACATGCCAAAACTTGCAATCACAATCAAATGCACTTCTGAAGGCAAATTGAACATTCGAACAAAATCATTTCTTTGGATCAATGTTGAGAGTGGAGGTACTTCAGAGTTGAGCTTAGATTCTACATACAAATAGGTGAAGTGGCCTATTTGGTAGAGTAGGAACAAATTGATTAGAACAAATTTGCGATACTTCACTCGAGGGTTATCGATTTGTTGTAATTTAAAGTACAACTCAAAGTATTGCCGCATAAAGGACGGTCCTTTGTAGGGAATTGGTTGGGTTAGGAGTAGATCCATTTTTGGTATAGAAAAAGACCTCAAGTTTAGTCTGTTTTAATTTTGAGAACAATTTTGAACTACAATTTTGTACAAATTTGAAATATCTTAATATTTCAAATTTGAGAATAAGTTGAAAATATTTTAAAAATGTAAATTTTAAATTTTATTCTACTTTTCCTGTTATAAAATATTCATGATTAAACTCGAACTGTTTAATTATGTTTTGCAAGACCATTTTGCAATCCTCAGAATAAAAATTCAAATATTATTTGAATTTAAATTTGTATTCCGCGAAATATTTATTTTTCTGGCAATTTATTTTTATTTTTACACCAAATATTTAAGGAATTTTAATTTTAAATTTACAGATATCAATGAAAAGCTCTTAAATCTAGTAAATTATATTTTCAAATTAATAAAATTATAATTTCAGAATTTAAATTTGCAATTTAAATAAAAATAGGTCATTTTAGTTCATTTACTTTTCCTTGTTAAAATATTCGTGACTAAACAAACAGTTTGAACTTTAAATGTTTGTCAAATAATTTTGAAATTTTTCGAATAATTTAAATTTGAATTACAAACTTTCACAATGAGAACTAATGACTTTTTATTTCACAATTAGATGAATAATTTTTTTGAATATTTTTAGAGAATATTCTTTTACATTTTGGAGGCCAAACTTTTTACAATTCAGTCAGCAACTGTTTTTGACCAATTTGGAAATAGTTAAATTCACTCAAAAATTTAATTCAGTCAACGTAACTTCAAACTCTTATTTATAATTTGTACAAAAACATTAGCAGTCTCCATAAAGTAGAAATCTTATTCAATCAAATATAGTTCAAATAGTCTCGATAATTGGATATTTTTAAAAATTTTAAAGATTTTTTTGCAAAAGAAAATAATTTTAATTTCTTTTTAGAAGATACGTCCTATGTGGACGGTTGTGTGTGGTGTTTGTTGTGGCATGTCTGTGACTGGCTGAGTGCACTGACTCGACTGTTTGGTGTGTTTTGCTTCTGAAGCCTTCAGACCGAGTTTCTGTCGCTTTTCTCTCATCTTTTCACCAACCTCAACTCGAAATTCGTATCCAAATGGAACCAAACACCAAATCTGTTGTGGTTGTCAATGCCACTGACTCGTCTTATCAACTCCCTACTGAGGGTGGACCGATCAATCAGTTGCCTAACGAGATGATGCAACTCGTTTTGAAGAAGGTGAATTCGGATGGTGACGTTAAGAAGTTGGTTCGGTTGCGATTGGTGGCCACAAGGTGGAATTGGCTGATTGAACATTACTGCAAACAGAACAAGTCGCTCATTGTCAATGGTGCACGCTTTTTTACACCTGATTTGAACAATTCTGCCTCACAGATTGTGAGCCTGAAAAGTGCTGACTTTTTTGAAACGCTGTTGAAACTATTTCCAAACGTTGAGCAATTGGCCATTGGGGAATACTTTCGTTATTACGATAAAACTCGTTTTTATCCTTCCGAAGATACGAAAATTCGTGATTTTGCTGCCAAGATCAATTCGTTGGCATCACTGAAACGACTCGAACTTGAAAGCTTTAATTTAAAAGTTCTACCTCATCTATCGCAAACTTTTTCCCGATTGGAGTACATTCGAATCGAGGCTAACTATCAAATCTTTACCCAAATGAATCAATTTATATCTCATCTTGGGTCAAGTTGCGTTCGAGTTGTTTTTGGATATTATCCTAGTCTGCTTTATAGTCAAGTTCGTGAATGGCACAACATCAATCCGAGTTGGTTGGCCAATCTGACTCATTTGGAGTTTTTTGCTGAATTTGACAGTAAAGATGGTGGCCCAATTGTGCACTATCTCAGTGAACACTCAACTCGTTTGCAGACCTTGAAATTTACGAATTATGTATGTATTGCTTTTGTATTTAATATTTTCTCCTACTAACTAAAGTATTTCTTAAGGGCAATTCTCTCAAGATGACACCCACTTTGATTGGTGCACTTGGCAAATTGACCAACTTGACTGTGCTCAAACTTTGGGGCATCCACATGGACATTGCCGAGCTGGACCAAGCAGCCTCACAGCAACGACTCACTTCACTTTCTTCTGTGTTGGATTGCGAACTTTTTATCTCTGACGGACGTCCCACCAAAGGAGACAAATTCACTCGTGTCCTCTCGGCCATCTTTCCCAACTTGACCCATTTGCGTTTGGACATTGGCAAGAACTTTTCAACTAATCGGCGATTCCTAAATATGGTTAAACAAAATGTGCATCTATTCCCGAATTTGCTCAAACACGAGATTGACTTTTGGGCTAATTAACTAATTCATTCTAATGATTACATTTTGATGCTTTTTCTTCGTCTTCTTTCAATGAGCAAATGCACCATCAATCTATTACTTTCTATATCACACAAATTGACTCAACATTTACCATTCTCGATACAATCCCACACATCAATACATTATTTTCTATTTTCATTGTAATAGTTGAATCTTATTTATTTTCTCTACATTATCAATAATAAACTTGATTTCAATGTTGACACGAACATTGAACATTGAGCGTGCTTAAGTCTGACATAGCCATCAACTATAAATTGTACCACTTCTTCTGTATATTCGATATATTTTCAGAATGATTTAAAAAAATCCAAACCGACAATATGGACAAAAATGCACTATTTTCGATTTTTGAATTGCATCATTGCAGGTTGATGCACGTATTACTTGATAAATGCTGCCAGTTGGGGGTGATGCGTTTATGAAAACATCATTACCATCCAACGATAACTGAAGTGTGCTCAAAGTAGTTAATTTTTTGCTGAGGAACATCAAGTAAGCATCGGATTCAGAATTTGATTTGTCAATATTCGATGAAATTCTAGAAGCAAAGGAAACCTTAACCTTAAGCAATGTAATAATTAAATTTAATTAACAAATTATTGAATAGCAAAATGGGAAATTTGGATTTGCGAATTGACAATTTCACATTGTAATGTTTACTACATTTTTTATGTTTTTCTTTTCAAATTGAAATTCAATGTTCACATGTGCCATCAATTACTTTTACTTTTACAAATTATTATTATTAAATTATTAATTTCTAAATATTTCTAAATAATATGACAGTAACTAGAAGTTTGAATTTGCAATTTAATTTTTGCATTACAAATTGTAATAATTTGCATTTTTGAAAAAGTCGAGACACGTCCTTTGTGTACGGGTCACTTTTGTGTAGTAACACAGTCTGCCTGTGTTTGTGTGTGCACTGTTTCGTGTGTTTTGTTTCTGCAGTCCGAATTTCTCTCGTTTCTATTTTCTACTTTTTCACCAACCTCAACTCGAAACTCGTATCCAAATGGACCCAAACGCCAAATCTGTTGTGGTTGTCAATGACTTGTTTGGTCAACTCAAATTGAATGTGCCTACTGAGGGTGGACCGATCAATCAGTTGCCTAACGAGATGATGCAACTCGTTTTGAAGAAGGTGAATTCGGATGGTGACGTTAAGAAGTTGGTTCGGTTGCGATTGGTGGCCACAAGGTGGAATTGGCTGATTGAACATTACTGCAAACAGAACAAGTCGCTCATTGTCAATGGTGCACGCTTTATTGCACCTGATTTGAACAATTCTGCCTCACAGATTGTGAGCCTGAAATCTGTTGACTTTTTTTGGAACACTGTTGGAACTATTTCCAAACATTGAGCAATTGGCCATTCGCGATAAATTTTGTTACAGGAAAAGTACTCGTTTTTATCCTTCAGAAGATATGAAAATCCGTGATTTTGCTGCAAAGATCAATTCGTTGGCATCACTGAAACGGCTCGAACTTGGATATAATGATTTAAAAGTTCTGCCTCATCTATCGCAAACTTTGTCTCGATTGGAGTACATTCGAGTCGACTATAGCTATTCAGGCATCTATACCGAAATGAATCAATTTATATCTCATCTCGGGTCAAGTTGCGTTCGAGTTGTTTTTGGAGAATATCCTAGTCTGCTTTATAGTCAAGTTCGTGAATGGCACAACATCAATCCGAGTTGGTTGGCCAATTTGACTCATTTGGAATTTTATAATGGACAGGTCCCTGGGACCGAACATGGTGACCAAATTGTGCACTATCTCACTGAACACTCAACTCGTTTGCAGACCTTGAAGTTAACGACTTATGTATGTATTGCTTTTGTATTTAATATTTCTATTCTACTAACTAAATTACTTTTAAAGGGCAATTCTCTCAAGATGACACCCACTTTGATTCGTTCACTTGGCAACTTGACCAACTTGACTGTGCTCAAACTTTGGGGCATCCACATGGACATTGCCGAGTTGGACCAAGCAGCCTCACAGCACCGACTCATTTCACTTTCTTCTGTGTTGGATTGCGAACTTTTAATTTCTTATGGTTTTCCAGGCACTGCAGAGCAATTCACTCGTGTCCTCTCGGCCATCTTTCCCAACTTAACCCATTTGCGTTTGGACATTGACAAGTACTTTTCAACTGATCGACAGTTTCAACGTAAAGTTGAACAAAATGTGAATCGATTCCCGAACTTGCTCAAACACAAGATTGACTTTATCTAACTAATTCATTCTAATGTTTACATTTTGATATTTTTCTTTTCTTTCTCATTTCTATGTCAAATTGTGCCATCAATCTATTGCTTTCTATATCACACAAATTGACTCAACATTTACAATTCTCAATTCATCCCAAGCAAACATTAATGCACTATTTTCTATTTTCATTGTAATTCGTGAACTATTTTGCTTACTACAATATCAATAATAAAATTTAAATGTTGATCATTGAATTCGACAGATTCGTGAATGTTTTGCATTCCATTTACATTCTTAACAACCATCATGTTATGTTCCTTATTCTGCACAATTGTGTTGGTTGTGTTTTGTTTGTTGCAAATTTCACTTAATCATGATCAATACATGTTAATTTCATATATAAAATGTGAGATTAGTGATGTAGATTGACGAGTATCAAATTAGAGTGTCAATCCAAATAATAATGTTTTACTACTTTTAATAACACGTGACACGTCCTCTGTGAACGGTTTTGTATTGTGTTTGCTGTGGCATGTCTGTGCCTGTAATGTTTTGCGTGTTCTGCTGCAGACCGAGTTTCTCTCGTTTCTTCTCTTTTTTTTCACCAACCTCAACTCGTGAATCTCCGAATCTCAAATGGATCCCAACTCTAAACTATCCGTGATTCTAAATTCCATCCGCTCGTTCTTCCTCTCACTGCTAACCTTATTTGGCTTTCTCAAATTGAACCATCGCCCCACTACTGAACCTATCAACCGTCTGCCCTCCGAAATGATGCAGCTCGTTTTGGATAAACTCAATTTGGATGATGATGACGGTGATCTAAAGAAGTTGCTTCGCCTCCGATTGGTGTCCGCGAAGTGGAAGCTAATTGTGGAGGACTACTGTGCACGGAAAAAGTCACTGATTGTGGTGCTGGACCGAAATATAGCGCACAATGATATTTATTTTCGATGGTTCGGGAAACGGTTTTTTGGGTTGGTCAAATTACAGGAATTTGAAGAGTTGATTTTGGATGCTGAAATGACGTCTCAATGTTTGGGTTCACTGCTCAAGGTGTTTCCCAATGTTGTTCGACTGTCTGTTCGTTGTCATGGTAAATATTTTGCCCCTCTTATTTGTATCGTCACCAAAACTATGTTTGATTTTACTTTCAGAACCTACTCGAATCCCCGATTTAGTCGCGTACATCAATTCACTCGCCTCACTCAAACAACTCGACCTCGTAGGACGATTTGTGCCCGCTCTTTCTACTCTGTCCCCAACTTTGCGTAAATTAGAGCATTTCTCATTTGACATTCCGTGGATATCGCTGAGCGACGACTCTCACCATCATTTGGTGTCTAATTTAGGACCAAATTGCGTTGGTCTCTACTTTCCCGAAAGTCTACGACTCGATGCTGATGCTCAAGTGCGTCTGTGGCATTCGATCAATCCGAACTGGTTGGGCAATGTCACTCATTTGCAGTTTGACATTGAAAGTCAAAGTGAAGAGCATCATCAAGTTGTGGCCTATTTGAGTGAGCATGCGCAGAAGTTGAAGGTGTTGAATATTATTTTTTCGGTAATTTGGGATAATTTTGTATTCGTATTAACTCAAATATTATTTTTTAGTATCTTCCTTTTGGCCTTGCTTTGACCACCTCGCTGATTGACGACCTGAGCAAACTGACTCATTTAGTGGAGCTCGAACTTGACAACATTGAAATTGCCTTTTCCGTTTTGGAACGAGCGGCTCGACAGGGTCAACTCACTTCACTTCCGTCAGTGAAGACTGTCACCCTTTTTGCCATTTACATCGAGAATCGTTCAATCAGTGCCGATCAAATTACACGACTTTTGGCTGCGATTTTTCCCAATTTGATTCAGTTCAATTTGATTATTAAGGACAGGTCGCCTGGACAAGAGCTACCTCGACCAGAAGAGATTGGACAACATTTAGGACCATTTGTGAACGTGCCTAAACATTTTATTATGGTAACTTAGTTTAATGATTAATTCTATTATTATGATACATTCTACTTTCTAATATAATGTAAATTTTCCTATTTCCTCAAATTAATCTTTTATTTCATTTTCACACACAAACAGTCTCAACATTTACATTGTATTACAAGTCTAGTTATTATTATCAATATATATCTTGTATATGTAATTGATCTATTGTCACTATTTTGTCAATAAAAGTTCAATTTTATTTTCTCTTTCTCAATCACTATTCTTTCATTTCATATCTACCTCAGAATTGTGTTGGTTGTATTTTGGTTGCTTTCAAATTACTTCATAATCTTTTTGTTAATTTTTTCAATTAAAATGTGAGACTAGTGATGTAATATACGAGTTTCAAATTAGTGTCACAAGCGAAAAAATATTTTCGGAAAATAATTTTCATTTCTTTTAGAAAATACGTCCTATGTGGACGGTTGTGTGTTGTGTTTGTTGTGGCATGTGAGTCAGACTGTGACTGCACTGTTTTGTGTGTTTTGCTTCTGAAGCCTTCAGACCGAGTTTCTGTCGCTTTTCTCTCTTCTTTTCACCAACCTCAACTCGAAATTCGTATCCAAATGGAACCAAACGCCAAATCTGTTGTGGTTGTCAATGACTTGTTTGGTCAACTCAAATTGAATGTGCCTACTGAGGGTGGACCGATCAATCAGTTGCCTAACGAGATGATGCAACTCGTTTTGAAGAAGGTGAATTCGGATGGTGACGTTAAGAAGTTGGTTCGGTTGCGATTGGTGGCCACAAGGTGGAATTGGCTGATTGAACATTACTGCAAACAGAACAAGTCGCTCATTGTGAATGGTGCACGTTTTTTTACATCTGATTTGAACAATTCTGCCCCACAGATTGTGAACTTGAAAAGTGCTGACTTTTTTGGGCCAATGTTGATACTATTTCCAAACGTTGAGCAATTGGCCATTGGGGAATACTTTCGTGGCGGTAATGGTTCTCGTTTCCATCCTTCAGAAAATACGAAAATTTGTATTTTTGCTGCCAAGATCAACTCGTTGGCCTCACTGAAACGACTCGATCTTGAACGCAATGATTTAAAAGTTCTGTCTTATCTATCTCCAACTTTATCTCGTTTGGAGTACATTCGAGTCGAGGCCAAGTCTCATGGCATCTATACGGAAATGAATCAATTTATATCTCATCTCGGGTCAAGTTGCGTTCGAGTCGTTTTTGGAAATTACCCTACTCTGGTTTATCGTCAAGTTCGTGAATGGCACAACATCAATCCGAATTGGTTGGCCAATCTGACTCATTTGGAATTTAGCACTGAATGGTTAGTTGGGACCGAGAATGGTTGCCAAATTGTGCACTATCTCAGTGAACACTCGACTAGTTTGTAGACATTGAAGTTAATGGGTCATGTATGTGTTTTTTGTATTTAATATTTTTCTCCTACTAACTAAAGTACTTTTAAAGGGCTATTCTCTCAAGATGACACCCACTTTGATTGGTGCACTTGGCAACTTGACCAACTTGACTGTGCTCAAACTTTGGAACATCGAAATTGACCTTCCCGAGCTGGACCAAGCAGCCTCTCAGCACCGACTCACTTCACTTTCTTCCTTGTTGGATTGCAATCTTCACATCGCTGATCGCAATCTCAGCACTGCAAACCAATTCACTCGTGTCCTCTCGGCCATCTTTCCCAACTTGACTTATGACAAATTCAACCTTCTGTAATCTAAAATTTTCTCTTTCTCCAAATTAACTTTCTTATTCTATTTCATATTTCACACAAATAGTCTTAACATTGCACATTGCATTACAAGTCTAGCTATTATCAATAGTAATATTTCCTACACGTCAATCCTATCTAAATTTTAATTGATTTATTATCACTATTATGCCAATAAACTTCTAATTTTACTTTCACGTACTCAATCACTATTTATTTTATATTTACATTAGAATTTTGTATTTGCGGCTATAGACAAAGGAGAATGTTTCTGATTTGTGGAAATTGTTTTCAGATTGATGTGCGAATTGAATTACTGTGCTAATATTATTACAGATATGAAGAAAAACAATTCTGTATTGTCAAAAATTTGTTGTGATTTAAATGCAAATGTTTGAAACCAATCAAAAATTATTTTGATTCAATTTGAATTTCAACTTGTTGAGGAAAATCGTAGATTTTACTGAAACTGAGTTTTTAATTAGCGCTCAGAAATGTTTAAAACTTGAATGCGCCCAGAAAGGGAAGAAACTTGAATGCGCTCAGAAAAGAATAAAACTTGAATTAAATCTTTGTTTTGTTCATCGTTTTATTAAAAAGTCAGAGAGCCAGCAATTCGACCACAATCAGTTTGTTTTTTTGTTGGACTATTTTGATGTTGGTAACATCTTTATTGCTTTTGGTAAATTCGATTCCTTTGGTTGCTCTTTCGTTTTGTCTCAATGGAAAATGAATTCTAGATTAGAAAATTTTAACGAGAATTGTTCAAATTTCAATTTAAACACCTAGTTAAGAACAATTGATCACGTAATTCATCGGCGAATTCTTTCAGCATTATTTTGTAGCTATCAAAGTCTCCAAATCTATGCATCATATTTACTGTAGAGTAAGTAGTATTCCTACAACTAACTACTTCTGCACATTCAATATCCAATGGACCAAATTCAGTACAACGATAAAGAATTTTCCAGTTTCATTTAGATATAAATGGAGTAATCAAACCGAAACAATCTAGGTATTGATAACTTTTCCATGAAATAATTTTCTGCATACTTGAATGCTGGCTCTCTGAGTTTTTAATAAAACGATGAACAAAACAAAGATTTAATTCAAGTTTTATTCTTTTCTGAGCGCATTCAAGTTTCTTCCCTTTCTGGGCGCATTCAAGTTTTAAACATTTCTGAGCGCTAATTAAAAACTCAGTTTCAGTAAAATCTACGATTTTCCTCAACAGGTTTTCACCATTTTCACTATAAAGGTTGTGTTCACTTAAGTAAACATTTGAAATCCAATTTTATGTGCTCACTAATTAAAAAAATAAGTTTGACATCATTCCCAATGACTCAATCATCCTTCTCAATTCATAATCACACAATTATTAATTTATAAATATCAATTATGCATAATTCAAAATAAAAATAAAAATAAATCAATTACTTTGTTTGCAATCCAAACAAATTAAAACACAACCATTTCGAGTTGCAACATATAACACCCATTTTGTAACACGCACTGTTCGTGATGTACAGAATTGTAATATGATAAACAATGACATTTTAGCCTCTATAGTAATACATTGAGAAACACAAACTTTTTCAAATCCAAATACATCACACGTTTATTATTGAATAGAGTGGATGCCTTATAAGGTCTATATATAATTTCTTATATTTTAAGAGCCTTATAATTATTTAAGAATTTTACAGAAAGATAATCTAGGAAGCGAAAAAAATATATTTTAGCACAGACAAATACATTCTGATAAACACACTTAATAACATTTTAATAACGAAATTTAATAACGAAAGTAATACACTGAGAATTTCAAAGCTTTTCACAATCAAATGTACAATGACAAACCCGGAGTATGGAGTATAGCAGAGTACGAATCTAGAAACAACAATCACATCAAGACTAGTATTCTTAAACACTTCCTGAGATTTACCTTGCTTACCATAATGAGCTTTGTTATTGATACCAAACAATAAGGTAGAGATAAAATCACGAGTAAAGAAATCCATACAGAACTAAATCACAGTAGTGCCTCTGCCATTGTTTTGTTTTCTTAACCATGTTTTGAAGCCTGTTCAGACGTGTTTGGTTGGGTTTGGTTTTGTGTAAAACCATTTCTGTTAAATGTTTCTTGTTTGATGATCATTTTCATTCCTGTTGATGATGCTAATTCACAAAATTCATGTTGATCCACAAAACTCAAACAAAAGAAGACACCAAAACAAGCTCATTTCTCCAAGCACTGTCAGCTGTGAGCTAACTTTGTCATAGCACCCACCAGCCCAATAGAAGTAGTGATGGAAATTCCAATCACGAATGAAACAAATTTAGGCCAGGTTCTGGTGTTTTCCGAGGACAAATGAGCAAATCAGTACATATTTGCAAACATCAACACGAAACACTAACTCAAAAGTGACAACAACAGCATCACCAGCAGTATTTCATTGTTGCAGTGACGCTTTTGCACTTTACAGCGGGGCGGCGTATTCAGAATAGGTACCGTTGTTTGTGAATAGACCAATGGGTGGCATAGCACCCATATTTTTACTCTTACTGTATTAGCCATTTTTGCTACTGTTGGCTTTACAACAACTTTGTCATCATTTTATTTTGGGCTTTACTGCCCCTAACTATTGAAGGCAGCAATTTGGTGGTAGACAGAGTCGTTCTAATAAAAACTCAGTAAAATGCGACACTTGATTTATTTTCCAAAGTCGTAAAAAATGTATATTTACTGTTTTGGTGGTAAATATTATTATTATCTTTTTTAATTATTATTGCAATCACAACTTACTGTAATTATAAATTTTATTTAAATATTGACAAACAATTGGAATGTTTTTTAATGATTTCATTCAGCACGGAATATGTAAAGCTACCATTTGGTATGTTCCAAAAAGAATGCATCGCATGCACAAATTGTGTTGGTTGTATTTTGTTTGTTTTCAAATTACTCCATAATCTTTTTGTTAATTTTGTCAATTAAAATGTGAGACTAGTGAGTAATTTACGAGTTTCAATTAGGGTTTCACAAACCAAATATATTTTCGCAAAATAAATTTCATTTCTTTTAGAAGATACGTCCTATGTGGACGGTTGTGTGTTATGTTTGTTGTGGCATGTGAGTCAGACTGTGACTGCACTGTTTTGTGTGTTTTGCTTCTGAAGCCTTCAGACCGAGTTTCTGTCGCTTTTCTCTCTTCTTTTCACCAACCTCAACTCGAAATTCGTATCCAAATGGAACCAAACACCAAATCTGTTGTGGTTGTCAATGCCACTGACTTGTTTTTTCAACTCAAATTGAATGTGCCTACCGGTGGTGGACCGATCAATCAGTTGCCTAACGAGATGATGCAACTCGTTTTGAAGAAGGTGAATTCGGATGGTGACGTTAAGAAGTTGGTTCGGTTGCGATTGGTGGCCACAAGGTGGAATTGGCTGATTGAACATTACTGCAAACAGAACAAGTCGCTCATTGTGAATGGTGCACGCTTTATTGCACCTGATTTGAACAATTCTGCCTCACAGATTGTGAGCCTGAAAACTTTTGACTTTTTTGGGCCAATGTTGGAACTATTTCCAAACGTTGAGCAATTGGCCATTGGGGAATACTTTCGTGGCGGTAATGGTTCTCGTTTCTATCCTTATGAAAATACGAAAATTTGTGTTTTTGCTGCCAAGATCAACTCGTTGGCCTCACTGAAACGACTCGATCTTGAACGCAATGATTTAAAAGTTCTGTCTTATCTATCTCCAACTTTGTCCCGATTGGAGTACATTCGAGTCGAGGCCAAGTCTCATGGCATCTATACCGAAATGAATCAATTTATTTCTCATCTCGGGTCAAGTTGCGTTCGAGTCCTTTTTGGATATTGTCCTGATCTGGTTTATCGTCAAGTTCGTGAATGGCACAACATCAACCCGAGTTGGTTGGCCAATCTGACTCATTTGGAATTTTGTACTGATTGGTTAGTTGGGACCGAGAATGGTTGCCAAATTCTGCACTATCTCAGTGAACGCTCGACTAGTTTGCAGACATTGAAGTTAACGTGTCATGTATGTGCCTATTGTATTTAATATTTTTGCCCTACTAACTAAAGTATTTCATAAAGAATGATTTCGATCCTCTCAAGATGACACCCACTTTGATTGGTGCACTTGCCAACTTGACCAACTTGACTGTGCTCAAACTTTGGAACATCCACATGGACATTGTCGAGTTGGACCAAGCAGCCTCTCAGCACCGACTCACTTCACTTTCTTCCTTGTTGGATTGCAATCTTCACATCGCTGATCGCAATCTCAGCACTGCAGACCAATTCACTCGTGTCCTCTCGGTCATCTTTCCCAACTTGACTCATTTGAATTTGGACATTGGCAATCTCTTTTCAACTGATCTACAATTCCTACGTGTGGTTCAACAAAATGCGCATCTATTCCCGAATTTGCGCAAACACGAGATTGACTTTTTTAAACACATTATTTAAGTAATTCATTCTAATGTTTACATTTTTACATTTACTTTTCTATGTCAAATTGGACCATCAATCTATTACTTTCTATATCTTACAAGTTTACTCAACATTTACAATTCTCAATGTACATCACAAACAGTAATTTCCACTACAATTTTCATTATTTTCATTGTAATATTTGTTCAATCAAACATGTAGTCATCTTAAATAGACTGGATAATTGGTAATTGCAATTTTTTACTATTTGAGTCACAAATATTTCGAATTAACTTTTCTTTTGTATGTGAGTTTTGATTTTGCGTCATCATTTAATAAAATTATTAATTTCTAAATAATATGACAGTAACTAGAAGTTTGAATTTGCAATTTAATTTTTGTATTACAAATTGTAATAATTTGCATTTTTGAAAAAGTCGAGACACGTCCTTTGTGTACGGGTCACTTTTGTGTAGTAACACAGTCTGCCTGTGTTTGTGTGTGCACTGTTTCGTGTGTTTTGTTTCTGCAGTCCGAATTTGTCTCGTTTCTATTTTCTACTTTTTCACCAACCTCAACTCGAAACTCGTATCCAAATGGACCCAAACGCCAAATCTGTTGTGGTTGTCAATGACTTGTTTGGTCAACTCAAATTGAATGTGCCTACTGAGGGTGGACCGATCAATCAGTTGCCTAACGAGATGATGCAACTCGTTTTGAAGAAGGTGAATTCGGATGGTGACGTTAAGAAGTTGGTTCGGTTGCGATTGGTGGCCACAAGGTGGAATTGGCTGATTGAACATTACTGCAAACAGAACAAGTCGCTCATTGTCAATGGTGCACGCTTTTTTACACCTGATTTGAACAATTCTGCCTCACAGATTGTGAGCCTGAAATCTGTTGACTTTTTTGGAACGCTGTTGGAACTATTTCCAAACATTGAGCAATTGGCCATTGGGGAATACTTTTCTTACTGTAAAGATACTCGTTTTTATCCTTCAGACGATATGAAAATTCGTGATTTTGCTGCCAAGATAAATTCGTTGGCATCACTGAAACGACTCGAACTTGGATATAATGATTTACAAGTTCTGCCTCATCTATCTCCAACTTTGTCCCGATTGGAGTACATTCGTGTCGAGGCCAAGTCTCAAGACATCTATACCGAAATGAATCAATTTATATCTCATCTCGGGTCAAGTTGCGTTCGAGTCGTTTTTGGAGATGATCCTACTCTGGTTTATCGTCAAGTTCGTGAATGGCACAACATCAATCCGAATTGGTTGGCCAATCTGACTCATTTGGAATTTTGTACTGGTTGGGAATGTGAGTGTCGAGGATGGTGTGAACATTCTGAACTATCTCAGTGAACACTCAACTCGTTTGCAGACCTTGAAGTACACCCGTTATGTATGTACATTTGCTAAAATTTTTCTTCTAATAACTAAAGTATTTTGTTAAAGAATCGTTTCGATCCTCTCAAGATGACACCCACTTTGATTGGTGCACTTGCCAACTTGACCAACTTGACTGTGCTCAAACTTTGGCGCATCCGCATGAACATTGCCGAGTTGGACCAAGCAGCCTCACAACGCCGACTCACTTCACTTTCTTCTGTGTTGGATTGCGAACTTTATATCTCTTCTGGACGTCCCAGCAAAGGAGACAAATTCACTCGTGTCCTCTCGGCCATCTTTCCCAACTTGACCCATTTGCATTTGCACATTGGCAGGCGCTTTTCAAATAATCGATGTTTCCTAAATTTGGTTAAGCAAAATGTGCATCGATTCCCGAACTTGCTCAAACACGAGATTGACTTTTTTATCTAACTAATACATTCTAATGTTTACATTTTAAATTTAACATTTTGATGCTTTTTCTTTTCTTTCTCTTTTCAATGGTCAAATTGTGCCATCAATCTATTACTTTTAATATAACACAAATGGACTCAACATTTACAATTCTCAATACATCCCAAACAAACATTAAAACACTATTTTCTATTTTTATTGTAATTCGTGAACTATTTTCACTGTAATATCAATAATAAATTTGACTTAAATGTTGACATGAAATGATGTTGAATTCAACAGATTCGTGTATGTTTTGCATTTTCAATTTACATTTTATACGACAACCATACATGTACAACCATCATGTTATGTTCCTTATTCTGCACAGTTGTGTTGGTTGTGTTTTGTTGGTTGGCAAATTGCACTTAATCGTAATCATAACGTGTTAATTTCATCAATAAAATGTGAGATTAGTTATGTAATTGATAAGTTTCAAATTAGAGTGTCAATGTAAATAATAATGTTTTACTACTTTGAATAACACGTGACACGTCCTCTGTGAACGGTTTTGTATTGTGTTTGTTATGGCATGTCTGTGCCTGTAATGTTTTGCGTGTTCTGCTGCAGACCGAGTTTCTCTCGTTCTACTTTCTTTTTCACCACCTCAACTCGTGAATCTCTCGAATCTCGAAAATGGATCCCAACTCTAAACTATCTATGGTGCTCAAAGCCATTCGCTCGTTTGTCCTCTCACTGCTCACCTTATTTGGCTTTCTCAAATCGAATCACCATCGCCCCACTACTGAACCTATCAACCGTCTGCCCTCCGAAATGATGCAGCTCGTTTTGGATAAACTCAATTTGGATGATGATGACGGTGATCTAAAGAAGTTGCTTCGCCTCCGATTGGTGTCCGCGAAGTGGAAGCTAATTGTGGAGGACTACTGTGCACGGAAAAAGTCGCTGATTGTGGTGCTGGACCGAAATATAGCGCACAATGATATTTATTTTCGATGGTTCGGGAAACGGGTTTTTTGGGTTGGTCAAATTACAGGAATTTGAAGAGTTGATTTTGGATGCTGAAATGACGTCTCAATGTTTGGGTTCACTGCTCAAGGTGTTTCCCAATGTTGTTCGACTGTCTGTTCGTTGTAATGGTAAATATATTTTCCTATTTTTATTTATATTTTCACAAAAACTAATTTCACATTCTTTCAGAACCTACTCGAATCCCCGATTTAGTCTCGTACATCAATTCACTCGCCTCACTCAAACAACTCGACCTCGTAGGACGATTTGTGCCCGCTCTTTCTACTCTGTGGCCAACTTTGCGTAAATTAGAGCATTTCTCATTTGACATTCCGTGGATATCGCTGAGCGACTCGGATCACCTTCATTTGGTGTCTAATTTAGGACCAAATTGTGTCCGTCTCTACTTTCCCGAAGGTCTACGACTCGATGCTGATGCTCAAGTGCGTCTGTGGCATTCGATCAATCCGAACTGGTTGTGCAATGTCACTCATTTGCAGTTTGACATTGAAAGTAAAAGTGAAGAGCATCATCAAGTTGTGGCCTATTTGAGTGAACATGCGAAGAAGTTGAAGGTGTTGAATATTATTTTTTCGGTTTGTGCTTTATCATTTTGTCAATTTTGTATTCGTATTAACGATTATTTTGTTATTTTAGTATCTTCCTTTTGGCCTTGCTTTTACCACCTCGCTGATTGACGACCTGAGCAAACTGACTCATTTAGTGGAGCTCGAACTTGACGACATTGAAATTGCCTTTTCGGTTTTGGAACGAGCGGCTCGACAGGGTCAACTCACTTCACTTCCGTCAGTGAAGACTGTCACCCTTTTTGCCATTTACATCGAGAATCGTTCAATCAGTGCCAATCAAATTACACGACTTTTGGCGGCGATTTTTCCCAATTTGATTCAGTTCAATTTGATTATTAAGGACAGGTCGCCTGGACAAGAGCTACCTCGACCAGAAGAGATTGGACAACATTTAGGACCATTTGTGAACGTGCCTAAACATTTTATTATGGTAACTTAGTGATAATGATTAATACTATTGTTATAATACATTCTACTTTCTAATTAATGTAAATTTTCCTATTTCCTCAAATTAATCTTTTATTTCATTTGCACACACAAACAGTCTCAACATTTACATTTACATTGTATTACAAGTCTAGTTATTATCAATAGTAATATCTCCTGTATATGTAATTGATCTATTGTCACTATTTTGTCAATAAACTTCTAACTTTACTTTCTCGTACTCAATCACTATTTATTCCATATTTACATTGGAATTTTGTATTTGCGGCTATGGATAAAGGAAAATGTTTATGATTTGTGGAAATTGTTTGCAGATTGATGTGCGAATTGGATTATTATGATAATATTACTGATATGAAGAAAACATTTCCGAATTGTTTATTGTGATTTAAATGTAAATGTTTGGAAATGAATCAATAATTATTTTGAATACATTTGATTTTCAAAATGCAAAATACCACACTCGATTTATTTATTTAAAACTGTCTATTTACTGTTTTTGTGGTAAATATTATTATTATCTTTTTTAATTTATTATTGCAATCACAACTTATTTTAATTATAAATTTTATTTTAAATATTGACAAACAATTGTGAATGTTTTTTCATAATTTCATTCAGCACGGAATATGTAAAGCTACCATTTGGTATGTTCCAAAAGAATGCATCGCATGCACAAATTGTGTTGATTGTATTTTGGTTGCTTTCAAACACCATAATATTTTTGTTAATTTTTTTAATTAAAATGTGGGATTAGTGATAATTTACGAGTTTCAATTTGAGTGTCACAAGCGAAATAGTATTCTCAAAAAATTTTATTTATTTTAGAAGATACGTCCTATGTGAACGGTTGTGTGTGGTGTTTGTTGTGGCATGTGAGTCAGACTGTGACTGCACTGTTTTGTGTGTTTTGCTTCTGAAGCCTTCAGACCGAGTTTCTCTTCGCTTTTCTCTCTTCTTTTCACCAACCTCAACTCGAAACTCGAAATCCAAATGGAACCAAACACCAAATCTGTTGTGGTTGTCAATGCCACTGACTCGTCTTTTCAACTCGCCAGCGGTGGTGGACCGATCAATCAGTTGCCTAACGAGATGATGCAACTCGTTTTGAAGAAGGTGAATTTGGATGGTGACGTTAAGAAGTTGGTTCGGTTGCGATTGGTGGCCACAAGGTGGAATTGGCTGATTGAACATTACTACAAACTGAAGAAGTCGCTCATTGTGAATCGTGCACGCTTTTTCACACCTGATTTGAACAATTCTGCCCCACAGATTGTGAACTTGAAAACTTTTGACTTTTTTGGGCCAATGTTAGAACTATTTCCAAACATTGAACAATTGGCCATTGAAGAGAAATTTTGTTACCGTATTGGTACTCGTTTCTATCGTTTAGAAGATACAAAAATCCGTAATTTTGCTGCCAAGATCAATTCGTTGGCATCTCTGAAACGACTCGAACTCGGATATATTAATTTACAAGTTCTGCCTCATCTATCGCAAACATTGTCCCGATTGGAGTACATTCGAGTCGAGGCCAATTCTCATGGCATCTATACCGAAATGAATCAATTTATTTCTCATCTCGGGTCAAGTTGCGTTCGAGTCCTTTTTGGATATTGTCCTGATCTGGTTTATCGTCAAGTTCGTGAATGGCACAACATCAACCCGAGTTGGTTGGCCAATCTGACTCATTTGGAATTTTGTACTGCATGGGACAGTGAGGATGGTGGACAAATTGTGAACTATCTCAGTGAACGAGATGATGCTTCTGGTTTTGGAGAAGGTGAATTCGGATGGCGATGTCAAGAAGTTGGTTCGGTTGCGATTGGTATCTTCAAAGTGGAATTGGCTGATTGAACATTACTGCAAACAGAACAAGTCGCTCATTGTGAATGGTGCACAGTGCAACACTGCACACTTTTATACTTCGGATTTGAACAATTCTGCCTCACAGATTGTGAGCCTGAAAAATGTTGACTTTTTTGGAACGCTGTTGGAACTATTTCCAAACGTTGAGCAATTGGCTATTGTGGATAAATTTCGTTACAATAAAGATACTCGTTTCTATCCATCAGAAAATACGAAAATACGTGATTTTGCTGCTAATATCAATTCGTTGGCATCACTGAAACGACTCGAACTTGGATATAATGATTTAAAAGTTCTACCTCATCTATCTCCAACTTTGTCCCGATTGGAGTACATTCGAGTCGTATCTAGATATCAAGGCATCTATACCAAAATGAATCAATTTATATCTCATCTCGGGTCAAGTTGCGTTCGAGTCGTTTTTGGATATAATCCTGATCTGGTTTATCGTCAAGTTAGTGAATGGCACAACATCAATCCGAGTTGGTTGGCCAGTCTGACTCATTTGGAATTTTGTACTACATGGGACAGTGAGGTTGATGATGGTGTCCAAATTGTGCACTATCTCAGTGAACACTCAACTCGTTTGCAGACCTTGAAGTTGGCGTTTTTGTATGTGCCTTTTGTATCTAATGTTTTCCTATCCCTACTAACTTATTTAATGTTTTTTAAAGGGCAATTCTCTCGATATGACACCCACTTTGATTGGTGCACTTGACCAACTTGACTGTGCTTAAACTTAGTAGTCATCAACATGGACATTGCCGAGTTGGACAAAGCAGCCGCACGGCACCGACTCATTTCACTTTCTTCTGTGTTGGATTGCGAGCTTTATATCTCTGAAGGTCGTCCCAGCAAAGGGAGACAAATTCACTCGTGTCCTCTCGGCCATCTTCCCCAACTTGACCCATTTGCATTTGGACATTGGCTATGACTTTTCAAATTATCGATGTTTCCTAAATTTGGTTAAACAAAATGTGCATCGATTCCTGAATTTGCGCAAACATTTGATTGACTTTACCTTAACCTAGTTCTAATTCTAATGTTTACATTTTGATGCTTTTCTTTTTTCTTCTTTTTTCAATGTGCAAATGCACCAGCAATCTATTACTTTCTATCTCACACAAATTGACTCAACATTACTGAGTTTTAATATTTTAATTTTTTACTATCATACACTCTCAAACATTAATACACTATATTTTCCTAATCTCATTATCATTTATTAATTATTTATTTT